>CAKAJI010000825.1:0-42784 GCA_916610255.1 Lasioglossum lativentre | reverse complement strand
ATATAACGTAATATGCAGTGTATCATTGAAAATACCTTATCATATAACGTAACATGCAGTGTATCATTGAAAATACCTTATAATATAACGTAATATGCAGTGTATCATTGAAAATACCTTATAATATAGCGTAATATGCAGTGTATCATTGAAAATACCTTATAATATAGCGTAATATGCTGTGTATCATTGAAAATACCTTATAATATAACGTAATATGCAGTGTATCATTGAAAATACCTTATAATATAATGTAATATGCAGTATATCATAGAAAATACCATGTAATATACAGTGTATCATTGAAAATACCTTATAATATAACGTAATATGCAGTGTATCATTGAAAATACCTTATAATATAACGTAATATGCAGTGTATCATTGAAAATACCTTATAATATAACGTAATATGCAGTGTATCATAGAAAATACCATGTAATATAACGTAATATACAGTGTATCATTGAAAATACCTTATAATATAACGTAATATGCAGTGTATCATTGAAAATACCTTCTAATATATCGTTGTTTATCATTGAAAATACCTTATAATATAACGTAATATGCAGTGTATCATTGAAAATACCTTCTAATATATCGTAGTTTATCATTGAAAATACCTTATAATATAACGTAATATGCAGTGTATCATTGAAAATACCTTATAATATAACGTAATATGCAGTGTATCATTGAAAATACCTTATAATATAATGTAATATGCAGTATATCATAGAAAATACCATGTAATATACAGTGTATCATTGAAAATACCTTATAATATAACGTAATATGCAGTGTATCATTGAAAATACCTTATAATATAACGTAATATGCAGTGTATCATTGAAAATACCTTATAATATAACGTAATATGCAGTGTATCATAGAAAATACCATGTAATATAACGTAATATACAGTGTATCATTGAAAATACCTTATAATATAACGTAATATGCAGTGTATCATTGAAAATACCTTCTAATATATCGTAGTTTATCATTGAAAATACCTTATAATATAACGTAATATGCAGTGTATCATTGAAAATACCTTGTAATATAACGTAATATGCAGTGTATCATTGAAAATACCTTATAATATAACGTAATATGCAGTGTATCATTGAAAATACCTTATAATATAACGTAATATGCAGTGTATCATAGAAAATACCTTATAATATAACGTAATATGCAGTGTATCATTGAAAATACCTTATCATATAACGTAACATGCAGTGTATCATTGAAAATACCTTATAACATAACGTAATATGCAGTGTATCATTGAAAATACCTTATAATATAGCGTAATATGCAGTGTATCATTGAAAATACCTTATAATATAGCGTAATATGCAGTGTATCATTGAAAATACCTTATAATATAACGTAATATGCAGTGTATCATTGAAAATACCTTATAATATAACGTAATATGCAGTGTATCATTGAAAATACCTTATAATATAACGTAATATGCAGTGTATCATTGAAAATACCTTATAATATAACGTAATATGCAGTGTATCATTGAAAATACCTTATAATATAACGTAATATGCGGTGTATCATTGAAAATACCTTATAATATAACGTAATATGCAGTGTATCATAGAAAATACCATGTAATATAACGTAATATACAGTGTATCATTGAAAATACCTTATAATATAACGTAATATGCAGTGTATCATTGAAAATACCTTATAATATAACGTAATATGCAGTGTATCATTGAAAATACCTTATAATATAACGTAATATGCAGTGTATCATTGAAAATACCTTCTAATATATCGTAGTTTATCATTGAAAATACCTTATGATATAACGTAATATGCAGTGTATCATTGAAAATACCTTCTAATATATCGTAGTTTATCGTTGAAAATACCTTATAATATAACGTAATATGCAGTGTATCATTGAAAATACCTTCTAATAAATCGTAGTTTATCATTGAAAATACCTTATGATATAACGTAATATGCAGTGTATCATTGAAAATACCTTCTAATATATCGTAGATTATCATTGAAAATACCTTATAATATAACGTAATATGCAGTGTATCATTGAAAATACCTTATAATATAACGTAATATACAGTGTATCATTGAAAATACCTTATAACATATCGTAATATGCAGTGTATCATTGAAAATACCTTATAATATAACGTAATATGCAGTGTATCATTGAAAATACCTTATAATATAACGTAATATGCAGTGTATCAATGAAAATACCTTATAATATAACGTAATATGCAGTGTATAATTGAAAATACCTTATAATATAACGTAATATGCAGTGTATCATAGAAAATACCATGTAATATAACGTAATATGCAGTGTATCATTGAAAATACCTTATAATATAACGTAATATGCAGTGTATCATTGAAAATACCTTATAATATAACGTAATATGCAGTGTATCATAGAAAATACCTTATAATATAACGTAATATGCAGTGTATCATTGAAAATACCTTATCATATAACGTAACATGCAGTGTATCATTGAAAATACCTTATAATATAACGTAATATGCAGTGTATCATTGAAAATACCTTATAATATAGCGTAATATGCAGTGTATCATTGAAAATACCTTATAATATAGCGTAATATGCTGTGTATCATTGAAAATACCTTATAATATAACGTAATATGCAGTGTATCATTGAAAATACCTTATAATATAACGTAATATGCGGTGTATCATTGAAAATACCTTATAATATAACGTAATATGCAGTGTATCATAGAAAATACCATGTAATATAACGTAATATACAGTGTATCATTGAAAATACCTTATAATATAACGTAATATGCAGTGTATCATTGAAAATACCTTCTAATATATCGTAGTTTATCATTGAAAATACCTTATGATATAACGTAATATGCAGTGTATCATTGAAAATACCTTCTAATATATCGTAGTTTATCGTTGAAAATACCTTATAATATAACGTAATATGCAGTGTATCATTGAAAATACCTTCTAATAAATCGTAGTTTATCATTGAAAATACCTTATGATATAACGTAATATGCAGTGTATCATTGAAAATACCTTCTAATATATCGTAGATTATCATTGAAAATACCTTATAATATAACGTAATATGCAGTGTATCATTGAAAATACCTTATAATATAACGTAATATACAGTGTATCATTGAAAATACCTTATAACATATCGTAATATGCAGTGTATCATTGAAAATACCTTATAATATAACGTAATATGCAGTGTATCATTGAAAATACCTTATAATATAACGTAATATGCAGTGTATCAATGAAAATACCTTATAATATAACGTAATATGCAGTGTATAATTGAAAATACCTTATAATATAACGTAATATGCAGTGTATCATAGAAAATACCATGTAATATAACGTAATATGCAGTGTATCATTGAAAATACCTTATAATATAACGTAATATGCAGTGTATCATTGAAAATACCTTATAATATAACGTAATATGCAGTGTATCATAGAAAATACCTTATAATATAACGTAATATGCAGTGTATCATTGAAAATACCTTATCATATAACGTAACATGCAGTGTATCATTGAAAATACCTTATAATATAACGTAATATGCAGTGTATCATTGAAAATACCTTATAATATAACGTAATATGCAGTGTATCATTGAAAATACCTTATAATATAGCGTAATATGCTGTGTATCATTGAAAATACCTTATAATATAACGTAATATGCAGTGTATCATTGAAAATACCTTATAATATAACGTAATATGCAGTGTATCATAGAAAATACCTTATAATATAACGTAATATGCGGTGTATCATTGAAAATACCTTATAATATAACGTAATATGCAGTGTATCATAGAAAATACCATGTAATATAACGTAATATACAGTGTATCATTGAAAATACCTTATAACATATCCTAATATGCAGTGTATCATTGAAAATACCTTATAATATAACGTAATATACAGTGTATCATTGAAAATACCTTATAACATATCGTAATATGCAGTGTATCATTGAAAATACCTTATAATATAACGTAATATGCAGTGTATCATTGAAAATACCTTATAATATAACGTAATATGCAGTGTATCATTGAAAATACCTTATAATATAACGTAATATGCAGTGTATCATTGAAAATACCTTATAATATAACGTAATATGCAGTGTATCATTGAAAATACCTTATAATATAACGTAATATGCAGTGTATCATTGAAAATACCTTATAATATAACGTAATATGCGGTGTATCATTGAAAATACCTTATAATATAACGTAATATGCAGTGTATCATAGAAAATACCATGTAATATAACGTAATATACAGTGTATCATTGAAAATACCTTATAATATAACGTAATATGCAGTGTATCATTGAAAATACCTTCTAATATATCGTAGTTTATCATTGAAAATACCTTATGATATAACGTAATATGCAGTGTATCATTGAAAATACCTTCTAATATATCGTAGTTTATCGTTGAAAATACCTTATAATATAACGTAATATGCAGTGTATCATTGAAAATACCTTCTAATAAATCGTAGTTTATCATTGAAAATACCTTATGATATAACGTAATATGCAGTGTATCATTGAAAATACCTTCTAATATATCGTAGATTATCATTGAAAATACCTTATAATATAACGTAATATGCAGTGTATCATTGAAAATACCTTATAATATAACGTAATATACAGTGTATCATTGAAAATACCTTATAACATATCGTAATATGCAGTGTATCATTGAAAATACCTTATAATATAACGTAATATGCAGTGTATCATTGAAAATACCTTATAATATAACGTAATATGCAGTGTATCAATGAAAATACCTTATAATATAACGTAATATGCAGTGTATAATTGAAAATACCTTATAATATAACGTAATATGCAGTGTATCATAGAAAATACCATGTAATATAACGTAATATGCAGTGTATCATTGAAAATACCTTATAATATAACGTAATATGCAGTGTATCATTGAAAATACCTTATAATATAACGTAATATGCAGTGTATCATAGAAAATACCTTATAATATAACGTAATATGCAGTGTATCATTGAAAATACCTTATCATATAACGTAACATGCAGTGTATCATTGAAAATACCTTATAATATAACGTAATATGCAGTGTATCATTGAAAATACCTTATAATATAGCGTAATATGCAGTGTATCATTGAAAATACCTTATAATATAGCGTAATATGCTGTGTATCATTGAAAATACCTTATAATATAACGTAATATGCAGTGTATCATTGAAAATACCTTATAATATAACGTAATATGCGGTGTATCATTGAAAATACCTTATAATATAACGTAATATGCAGTGTATCATAGAAAATACCATGTAATATAACGTAATATACAGTGTATCATTGAAAATACCTTATAATATAACGTAATATGCAGTGTATCATTGAAAATACCTTCTAATATATCGTAGTTTATCATTGAAAATACCTTATGATATAACGTAATATGCAGTGTATCATTGAAAATACCTTCTAATATATCGTAGTTTATCGTTGAAAATACCTTATAATATAACGTAATATGCAGTGTATCATTGAAAATACCTTCTAATAAATCGTAGTTTATCATTGAAAATACCTTATGATATAACGTAATATGCAGTGTATCATTGAAAATACCTTCTAATATATCGTAGATTATCATTGAAAATACCTTATAATATAACGTAATATGCAGTGTATCATTGAAAATACCTTATAATATAACGTAATATACAGTGTATCATTGAAAATACCTTATAACATATCGTAATATGCAGTGTATCATTGAAAATACCTTATAATATAACGTAATATGCAGTGTATCATTGAAAATACCTTATAATATAACGTAATATGCAGTGTATCAATGAAAATACCTTATAATATAACGTAATATGCAGTGTATAATTGAAAATACCTTATAATATAACGTAATATGCAGTGTATCATAGAAAATACCATGTAATATAACGTAATATGCAGTGTATCATTGAAAATACCTTATAATATAACGTAATATGCAGTGTATCATTGAAAATACCTTATAATATAACGTAATATGCAGTGTATCATAGAAAATACCTTATAATATAACGTAATATGCAGTGTATCATTGAAAATACCTTATCATATAACGTAACATGCAGTGTATCATTGAAAATACCTTATAATATAACGTAATATGCAGTGTATCATTGAAAATACCTTATAATATAGCGTAATATGCAGTGTATCATTGAAAATACCTTATAATATAGCGTAATATGCTGTGTATCATTGAAAATACCTTATAATATAACGTAATATGCAGTGTATCATTGAAAATACCTTATAATATAACGTAATATGCAGTGTATCATAGAAAATACCTTATAATATAACGTAATATGCGGTGTATCATTGAAAATACCTTATAATATAACGTAATATGCAGTGTATCATAGAAAATACCATGTAATATAACGTAATATACAGTGTATCATTGAAAATACCTTATAACATATCCTAATATGCAGTGTATCATTGAAAATACCTTATAATATAACGTAATATACAGTGTATCATTGAAAATACCTTATAACATATCGTAATATGCAGTGTATCATTGAAAATACCTTATAATATAACGTAATATGCAGTGTATCATTGAAAATACCTTATAACATATCGTAATTTGTAGTGTATCTTTGAAAATACCTTATAATATAACGTAATATGCAGTGTATCATTGAAAATACCTTATAATATAACGTAATATGCAGTGTATCAATGAAAATACCTTATAATATAACGTAATATGCAGTGTATCATTGAAAATACCTTATAATATAACGTAATATGCAGTGTATCATAGAAAATACCATGTAATATAACGCAATATGCAGTGTATCATTGAAAATGCCTTATAATATAACGTAATATGCAGTGTATCATTGAAAATACCTTATAATATAACGTAATATGCAGTGTATCATAGAAAATACCTTATAATATAACGTAATATGCAGTGTATCATTGAAAATACCTTATCATATAACGTAACATGCAGTGTATCATTGAAAATACCTTATAATATAACGTAATATGCAGTGTATCATTGAAAATACCTTATAATATAGCGTAATATGCAGTGTATCATTGAAAATACCTTATAATATAGCGTAATATGCTGTGTATCATTGAAAATACCTTATAATATAACGTAATATGCAGTGTATCATTGAAAATACCTTATAATATAACGTAATATGCAGTGTATCATAGAAAATACCTTATAATATAACGTAATATGCGGTGTATCATTGAAAATACCTTATAATATAGCGTAATATGCTGTGTATCATTGAAAATACCTTATAATATAACGTAATATGCAGTGTATCATTGAAAATACCTTATAATATAACGTAATATGCAGTGTATCATTGAAAATACCTTCTAATATATCCTAGTTTATCATTGAAAATACCTTATAATATAACGTAATATGCAGTGTATCATTGAAAATACCTTGTAATATAACGTAATATGCAGTGTATCATTGAAAATACCTTATAATATAACGTAATATGCAGTGTATCATTGAAAATACCTTATAATATAACGTAATATGCAGTGTATCATTGAAAATACCTTATAATATAACGTAATATGCAGTGTATCATTGAAAATACCTTATAATATAACGTAATATGCAGTGTATCATAGAAAATACCATGTAATATAACGTAATATACAGTGTATCATTGAAAATACCTTATAATATAACGTAATATGCAGTGTATCATTGAAAATACCTTGTAATATATCGTAGTTTATCATTGAAAATACCTTATAATATAACGTAATATGCAGTGTATCATTGAAAATACCTTGTAATATAACGTAATATGCAGTGTATCATTGAAAATACCTTATAATATAACGTAATATGCAGTGTATCATTGAAAATACCTTATAATGTAGCGTAATATGCAGTGTATCATTGAAAATACCTTATAATATAGCGTAATATGCAGTGTATCATAGAAAATACCTTCTAATATATCGTAGTTTATCATTGAAAATACCTTATAATATAACGTAATATGCAGTGTATCATTGAAAATACCTTATAATATAACGTAATATGCAGTGTATCATTGAAAATACCTTATAATATAACGTAATATGCAGTGTATCATAGAAAATACCTTATAATATAACGTAATATGCGGTGTATCATTGAAAATACCTTATAATATAGCGTAATATGCTGTGTATCATTGAAAATACCTTATAATATAACGTAATATGCAGTGTATCATTGAAAATACCTTATAATATAACGTAATATGCAGTGTATCATTGAAAATACCTTCTAATATATCCTAGTTTATCATTGAAAATACCTTATAATATAACGTAATATGCAGTGTATCATTGAAAATACCTTGTAATATAACGTAATATGCAGTGTATCATTGAAAATACCTTATAATATAACGTAATATGCAGTGTATCATTGAAAATACCTTATAATATAACGTAATATGCAGTGTATCATTGAAAATACCTTATAATATAACGTAATATGCAGTGTATCATTGAAAATACCTTATAATATAACGTAATATGCAGTGTATCATAGAAAATACCATGTAATATAACGTAATATACAGTGTATCATTGAAAATACCTTATAATATAACGTAATATGCAGTGTATCATTGAAAATACCTTGTAATATATCGTAGTTTATCATTGAAAATACCTTATAATATAACGTAATATGCAGTGTATCATTGAAAATACCTTGTAATATAACGTAATATGCAGTGTATCATTGAAAATACCTTATAATATAACGTAATATGCAGTGTATCATTGAAAATACCTTATAATGTAGCGTAATATGCAGTGTATCATTGAAAATACCTTATAATATAGCGTAATATGCAGTGTATCATAGAAAATACCTTCTAATATATCGTAGTTTATCATTGAAAATACCTTATAATATAACGTAATATGCAGTGTATCATTGAAAATACCTTATAATATAACGTAATATGCAGTGTATCATTGAAAATACCTTATAATATAACGTAATATGCAGTGTATCATTGAAAATACCTTATAATATAACGTAATATGCGGTGTATCATTGAAAATACCTTATAATATAACGTAATATGCAGTGTATCATAGAAAATACCTTCTAATATATCGTAGTTTATCATTGAAAATACCTTATAATATAACGTAATATGCAGTGTATCATTGAAAATACCTTATAACATATCGTAATTTGTAGTGTATCTTTGAAAATACCTTATAATATAACGTAATATGCAGTGTATCATTGAAAATACCTTATAATATAACGTAATATGCAGTGTATCATTGAAAATACCTTCTAATATAACATAATATGCAGTGTATCATAGAAAATACTATGTAATATAACGTAATATACAGTGTATCATTGAAAATACCTTATAATATAACGGAATATGCAGTGTATCATTGAAAATACCTTCTAATATATCGTAGTTTATCATTGAAAATACCTTATAATATAACATAATATGCAGTGTATCATTGAAAATACCTTCTAATATATCGTAGTTTATCATTGAAAATACCTTATAATATAACGTAATATGCAGTGTATCATTGAAAATACCTTATAATATAACGTAATATGCAGTGTATCATTGAAAATACCTTCTAATATATCGTAGTTTATCATTGAAAATACCTTATAATATAACGTAATATGCAGTGTATCATTGAAAATACCTTGTAATATAACGTAATATGCAGTGTATCATAGAAAATACCTTATAATATAACGTAATATGCAGTGTATCATTGAAAATACCTTATAATATAACGTAATATGCAGTGTATCATTGAAAATACCTTATAATATAACGTAATATGCAGTGTATCATTGAAAATACCTTATAATATAACGTAATATGCAGTGTATCATTGAAAATACCTTATAATATAACGTAATATGCAGTGTATCATAGAAAATACCATGTAATATAACGTAATATACAGTGTATCATTGAAAATACCTTATAATATAACGTAATATGCAGTGTATCAATGAAAATACCTTCTAATATATCGTAGTTTATCATTGAAAATACCTTATAATATAACGTAAATGCAGTGTATCATTGAAAATACCTTATAACATATCCTAATATGCAGTGTATCATAGAAAATACCTTATAATATAACGTAATATGCAGTGTATCATTGAAAATACCTTATAATATAACGTAATATGTAGTGTATCATTGAAAATACCTTATAACATATCCTAATATGCAGTGTATCATAGAAAATACCTTATAATATAACGTAATATGCAGTGTATCATTGAAAATACCATGTAATATAACGTAATATACAGTGTATCATTGAAAATACCTTATAATATAACGTAATATGCAGTGTATCAATGAAAATACCTTCTAATATATCGTAGTTTATCATTGAAAATACCTTATAATATAACGTAAATGCAGTGTATCATTGAAAATACCTTATAACATATCCTAATATGCAGTGTATCATAGAAAATACCTTATAATATAACGTAATATGCAGTGTATCATTGAAAATACCTTATAATATAACGTAATATGTAGTGTATCATTGAAAATACCTTATAACATATCCTAATATGCAGTGTATCATAGAAAATACCTTATAATATAACGTAATATGCAGTGTATCATTGAAAATACCTTATAATATAACGTAATATGTAGTGTATCATTGAAAATACCTTATAATATAGCGTAATATTCAGTGTATCATTGAAAATACCTTATAATATAGCGTAATATGCAGTGTATCATTGAAAATACCTTCTAATATATCGTAGTTTATCATTGAAAATACCTTATAATATAGCGTAATATTCAGTGTATCATTGAAAATACCTTATAATATAGCGTAATATGCAGTGTATCATTGAAAATACCTTATAATATAACGTAATATGCAGTGTATCATTGAAAATACCTTATAATATAACGTAATATGCAGTGTATCATAGAAAATACCATGTAATATAACGTAATATACAGTGTATCATTGAAAATACCTTATAATATAACGTAATATGCAGTGTATCATTGAATATACCTTCTAATATATCGTAGTTTATCATTGAAAATACCTTATAATATAACGTAATATGCAGTGTATCATTGAAAATACCTTATAACATATCCTAATATGCAGTGTATCATAGAAAATACCTTATAATATAACGTAATATGCAGTGTATCATTGAAAATACCTTATAATATAACGTAATATGCAGTATATCATAGAAAATACCATGTAATATAACGTAGTATACAGTGTATCATTGAAAATACCTTATAATATAACGTAATATGCAGTGTATCATTGAAAATACCTTCTAATATATCGTTGTTTATCATTGAAAATACCTTATAATATAACGTAATATGCAGTGTATCATTGAAAATACCTTCTAATATATCGTAGTTTATCATTGAAAATACCTTATAATATAACGTAATATGCAGTGTATCATTGAAAATACCTTATAATATAACGTAATATGCAGTGTATCATTGAAAATACCTTATAATATAATGTAATATGCAGTATATCATAGAAAATACCATGTAATATACAGTGTATCATTGAAAATACCT
This sequence comes from Lasioglossum lativentre, assembly GCA_916610255.1. NCBI lineage: Eukaryota > Metazoa > Arthropoda > Insecta > Hymenoptera > Halictidae > Lasioglossum > Lasioglossum lativentre. The sequence continues at coordinate 30,970 of CAKAJI010000825.1, read as the reverse complement.
TATAATATAACGTAATATGCAGTGTATCATTGAAAATACCTTCTAATATATCCTAGTTTATCATTGAAAATACCTTATAATATAACGTAATATGCAGTGTATCATTGAAAATACCTTGTAATATAACGTAATATGCAGTGTATCATTGAAAATACCTTATAATATAACGTAATATGCAGTGTATCATTGAAAATACCTTATAATATAACGTAATATGCAGTGTATCATAGAAAATACCTTATTATATAACGTAATATGCAGTGTATCATTGAAAATACCTTCTAATATAACATAATATGCAGTGTATCATAGAAAATACTATGTAATATAACGTAATATACAGTGTATCATTGAAAATACCTTATAATATAACGGAATATGCAGTGTATCATTGAAAATACCTTCTAATATATCGTAGTTTATCATTGAAAATACCTTATAATATAACATAATATGCAGTGTATCATTGAAAATACCTTCTAATATATCGTAGTTTATCATTGAAAATACCTTATAATATAACGTAATATGCAGTGTATCATTGAAAATACCTTATAATATATCGTAATATACAGTGTATCATTGAAAATACCTTATAACATATCGTAATATGCAGTGTATCATTGAAAATACCTTATAATATAACGTTATATGCAGTGTATCATTGAAAATACCATGTAATATAACGTAATATGCAGTGTATCATTGAAAATACCTGATAACATATCGTAATTTGTAGTGTATCTTTGAAAATACCTTATAATATAACGTAATATGCAGTGTATCATTGAAAATACCTTCTAATATATCGTAGTTTATCATTGAAAATACCTAATAATATAACGTAATATGCAGTGTATCATTGAAAATACCTTGTAATATAACGTAATATGCAGTGTATCATAGAAAATACCTTATAATATAACGTAATATGCAGTGTATCATTGAAAATACCTTATAATATAACGTAATATGCAGTGTATCATTGAAAATACCTTATAATATAACGTAATATGCAGTGTATCATTGAAAATACCTTATAATATAACGTAATATGCAGTGTATCATTGAAAATACCTTATAATATAACGTAATATGCAGTGTATCATAGAAAATACCATGTAATATAACGTAATATACAGTGTATCATTGAAAATACCTTATAATATAACGTAATATGCAGTGTATCAATGAAAATACCTTCTAATATATCGTAGTTTATCATTGAAAATACCTTATAATATAACGTAAATGCAGTGTATCATTGAAAATACCTTATAACATATCCTAATATGCAGTGTATCATAGAAAATACCTTATAATATAACGTAATATGCAGTGTATCATTGAAAATACCTTATAATATAACGTAATATGTAGTGTATCATTGAAAATACCTTATAACATATCCTAATATGCAGTGTATCATAGAAAATACCTTATAATATAACGTAATATGCAGTGTATCATTGAAAATACCTTATAATATAACGTAATATGTAGTGTATCATTGAAAATACCTTATAATATAGCGTAATATGCAGTGTATCATTGAAAATACCTTATAATATAGCGTAATATGCAGTGTATCATTGAAAATACCTTATAATATAACGTAATATGCAGTGTATCATTGAAAATACCTTATAATATAACGTAATATGCAGTGTATCATTGAAAATACCTTATAATATAACGTAATATGCAGTGTATCATAGAAAATACCATGTAATATAACGTAATATACAGTGTATCATTGAAAATACCTTATAATATAACGTAATATGCAGTGTATCATTGAATATACCTTCTAATATATCGTAGTTTATCATTGAAAATACCTTATAATATAACGTAATATGCAGTGTATCATTGAAAATACCTTATAACATATCCTAATATGCAGTGTATCATAGAAAATACCTTATAATATAACGTAATATGCAGTGTATCATTGAAAATACCTTATAATATAACGTAATATGCAGTATATCATAGAAAATACCATGTAATATAACGTAGTATACAGTGTATCATTGAAAATACCTTATAATATAACGTAATATGCAGTGTATCATTGAAAATACCTTCTAATATATCGTTGTTTATCATTGAAAATACCTTATAATATAACGTAATATGCAGTGTATCATTGAAAATACCTTCTAATATATCGTAGTTTATCATTGAAAATACCTTATAATATAACGTAATATGCAGTGTATCATTGAAAATACCTTATAATATAACGTAATATGCAGTGTATCATTGAAAATACCTTATAATATAATGTAATATGCAGTATATCATAGAAAATACCATGTAATATACAGTGTATCATTGAAAATACCTTATAATATAACGTAATATGCAGTGTATCATTGAAAATACCTTATAATATAACGTAATATGCAGTGTATCATTGAAAATACCTTATAATATAACGTAATATGCAGTGTATCATAGAAAATACCATGTAATATAACGTAATATACAGTGTATCATTGAAAATACCTTATAATATAACGTAATATGCAGTGTATCATTGAAAATACCTTCTAATATATCGTAGTTTATCATTGAAAATACCTTATAATATAACGTAATATGCAGTGTATCATTGAAAATACCTTGTAATATAACGTAATATGCAGTGTATCATTGAAAATACCTTATAATATAACGTAATATGCAGTGTATCATTGAAAATACCTTATAATATAACGTAATATGCAGTGTATCATTGAAAATACCTTATAATGTAACGTAATATGCAGTGTATCATTGAAAATACCTTATAATATAACGTAATATGCAGTGTATCATTGAAAATACCATATAATATATCGTAATATGCAGTGTATCATAGAAAATACCATGTAATATAACGTAATATACAGTGTATCATTGAAAATACCTTATAATATAACGTAATATGCAGTGTATCATTGAAAATACCTTATAATATAACGTAGTTTATCATTGAAAATACCTTATAATATAACATAATATGCAGTGTATCATTGAAAATACCTTCTAATATATCGTAGTTTATCATTGAAAATACCTTATAATATAACGTAATATGCAGTGTATCATTGAAAATACCTTATAATATAACGTAATATGCAGTGTATCATAGAAAATACCATGTAATATAACGTAATATACAGTGTATCATTGAAAATACCTTATAATATAACGTAATATGCAGTGTATCATTGAAAATACCTTGTAATATATCGTAGTTTATCATTGAAAATACCTTATAATATAACGTAATATGCAGTGTATCATTGAAAATACCTTGTAATATAACGTAATATGCAGTGTATCATTGAAAATACCTTATAATATAACGTAATATGCAGTGTATCATTGAAAATACCTTATAATATAGCGTAATATGCAGTGTATCATTTAAAATACCTTATAATATAGCGTAATATGCAGTGTATCATTGAAAATACCTTATAATATAACGTAATATGCAGTGTATCATTGAAAATACCTTATAATATAACGTAATATGCAGTGTATCATTGAAAATACCTTATAATATAACGTAATATGCAGTGTATCATTGAAAATACCTTATAATATAACGTAATATGCAGTGTATCATTGAAAATACCTTATAATATAACGTAATATGCGGTGTATCATTGAAAATACCTTATAATATAACGTAATATGCAGTGTATCATAGAAAATACCTTCTAATATATCGTAGTTTATCATTGAAAATACCTTATAATATAACGTAATATGCAGTGTATCATTGAAAATACCTTATAACATATCGTAATTTGTAGTGTATCTTTGAAAATACCTTATAATATAACGTAATATGCAGTGTATCATTGAAAATACCTTATAATATAACGTAATATGCAGTGTATCAATGAAAATACCTTATAATATAACGTAATATGCAGTGTATCATTGAAAATACCTTATTATATAACGTAATATGCAGTGTATCATAGAAAATACCATGTAATATAACGTAATATGCAGTGTATCATTGAAAATACCTTATAATATAACGTAATATGCAGTGTATCATTAAAAATACCTTATAATATAACGTAATATGCAGTGTATCATAGAAAATACCTTATAATATAACGTAATATGCAGTGTATCATTGAAAATACCTTATCATATAACGTAACATGCAGTGTATCATTGAAAATACCTTATAATATAACGTAATATGCAGTGTATCATTGAAAATACCTTATAATATAACGTAATATGCAGTGTATCATTGAAAATACCTTATAATATAACGTAATATGCAGTGTATCATTGAAAATACCTTATAATATAACGTAATATGCAGTGTATCATAGAAAATACCATGTAATATAACGTAATATACAGTGTATCATTGAAAATACCTTATAATATAACGTAATATGCAGTGTATCATTGAATATACCTTCTAATATATCGTAGTTTATCATTGAAAATACCTTATAATATAACGTAATATGCAGTGTATCATTGAAAATACCTTATAACATATCCTAATATGCAGTGTATCATAGAAAATACCTTATAATATAACGTAATATGCAGTGTATCATTGAAAATACCTTATAATATAACGTAATATGCAGTATATCATAGAAAATACCATGTAATATAACGTAGTATACAGTGTATCATTGAAAATACCTTATAATATAACGTAATATGCAGTGTATCATTGAAAATACCTTCTAATATATCGTTGTTTATCATTGAAAATACCTTATAATATAACGTAATATGCAGTGTATCATTGAAAATACCTTCTAATATATCGTAGTTTATCATTGAAAATACCTTATAATATAACGTAATATGCAGTGTATCATTGAAAATACCTTATAATATAACGTAATATGCAGTGTATCATTGAAAATACCTTATAATATAATGTAATATGCAGTATATCATAGAAAATACCATGTAATATACAGTGTATCATTGAAAATACCTTATAATATAACGTAATATGCAGTGTATCATTGAAAATACCTTATAATATAACGTAATATACAGTGTATCATTGAAAATACCTTATAATATAACGTAATATGCAGTGTATCATAGAAAATACCATGTAATATAACGTAATATACAGTGTATCATTGAAAATACCTTATAATATAACGTAATATGCAGTGTATCATTGAAAATACCTTCTAATATATCGTAGTTTATCATTGAAAATACCTTATAATATAACGTAATATGCAGTGTATCATTGAAAATACCTTGTAATATAACGTAATATGCAGTGTATCATTGAAAATACCTTATAATATAACGTAATATGCAGTGTATCATTGAAAATACCTTATAATATAACGTAATATGCAGTGTATCATTGAAAATACCTTATAATATAACGTAATATGCAGTGTATCATTGAAAATACCTTATAATATAACGTAATATGCGGTGTATCATTGAAAATACCTTATAATATAACGTAATATGCAGTGTATCATAGAAAATACCTTCTAATATATCGTAGTTTATCATTGAAAATACCTTATAATATAACGTAATATGCAGTGTATCATTGAAAATACCTTATAACATATCGTAATTTGTAGTGTATCTTTGAAAATACCTTATAATATAACGTAATATGCAGTGTATCATTGAAAATACCTTATAATATAACGTAATATGCAGTGTATCAATGAAAATACCTTATAATATAACGTAATATGCAGTGTATCATTGAAAATACCTTATTATATAACGTAATATGCAGTGTATCATAGAAAATACCATGTAATATAACGTAATATGCAGTGTATCATTGAAAATACCTTATAATATAACGTAATATGCAGTGTATCATTGAAAATACCTTATAATATAACGTAATATGCAGTGTATCATAGAAAATACCTTATAATATAACGTAATATGCAGTGTATCATTGAAAATACCTTATCATATAACGTAACATGCAGTGTATCATTGAAAATACCTTATAATATAACGTAATATGCAGTGTATCATTGAAAATACCTTATAATATAACGTAATATGCAGTGTATCATTGAAAATACCTTATAATATAACGTAATATGCAGTGTATCATTGAAAATACCTTATAATATAACGTAATATGCAGTGTATCATAGAAAATACCATGTAATATAACGTAATATACAGTGTATCATTGAAAATACCTTATAATATAACGTAATATGCAGTGTATCATTGAATATACCTTCTAATATATCGTAGTTTATCATTGAAAATACCTTATAATATAACGTAATATGCAGTGTATCATTGAAAATACCTTATAACATATCCTAATATGCAGTGTATCATAGAAAATACCTTATAATATAACGTAATATGCAGTGTATCATTGAAAATACCTTATAATATAACGTAATATGCAGTATATCATAGAAAATACCATGTAATATAACGTAGTATACAGTGTATCATTGAAAATACCTTATAATATAACGTAATATGCAGTGTATCATTGAAAATACCTTCTAATATATCGTTGTTTATCATTGAAAATACCTTATAATATAACGTAATATGCAGTGTATCATTGAAAATACCTTCTAATATATCGTAGTTTATCATTGAAAATACCTTATAATATAACGTAATATGCAGTGTATCATTGAAAATACCTTATAATATAACGTAATATGCAGTGTATCATTGAAAATACCTTATAATATAATGTAATATGCAGTATATCATAGAAAATACCATGTAATATGCAGTGTATCATTGAAAATACCTTATAATATAACGTAATATGCAGTGTATCATTGAAAATACCTTATAATATAACGTAATATACAGTGTATCATTGAAAATACCTTATAATATAACGTAATATGCAGTGTATCATAGAAAATACCATGTAATATAACGTAATATACAGTGTATCATTGAAAATACCTTATAATATAACGTAATATGCAGTGTATCATTGAAAATACCTTCTAATATATCGTAGTTTATCATTGAAAATACCTTATAATATAACGTAATATGCAGTGTATCATTGAAAATACCTTGTAATATAACGTAATATGCAGTGTATCATTGAAAATACCTTATAATATAACGTAATATGCAGTGTATCATTGAAAATACCTAATAATATTACGTAATATGCAGTGTATCATTGAAAATACCTTATAATATAACGTAATATGCAGTGTATCATTGAAAATACCTTATCATATAACGTAACATGCAGTGTATCATTGAAAATACCTTATAACATAACGTAATATGCAGTGTATCATTGAAAATACCTTATAATATAGCGTAATATGCAGTGTATCATTGAAAATACCTTATAATATAGCGTAATATGCAGTGTATCATTGAAAATACCTTATAATATAACGTAATATGCAGTGTATCATTGAAAATACCTTATAATATAACGTAATATGCAGTGTATCATTGAAAATACCTTATAATATAACGTAATATGCGGTGTATCATTGAAAATACCTTATAATATAACGTAATATGCAGTGTATCATAGAAAATACCATGTAATATAACGTAATATACAGTGTATCATTGAAAATACCTTATAATATAACGTAATATGCAGTGTATCATTGAAAATACCTTCTAATATATCGTAGTTTATCATTGAAAATACCTTATGATATAACGTAATATGCAGTGTATCATTGAAAATACCTTCTAATATATCGTAGTTTATCATTGAAAATACCTTATAATATAACGTAATATGCAGTGTATCATTGAAAATACCTTCTAATATATCGTAGTTTATCATTGAAAATACCTTATGATATAACGTAATATGCAGTGTATCATTGAAAATACCTTCTAATATATCGTAGTTTATCATTGAAAATACCTTATAATATAACGTAATATGCAGTGTATCATTGAAAATACCTTATAATATAACGTAATATGCAGTGTATCATTGAAAATACCTTATAATATAACGTAATATGCAGTGTATCATTGAAAATACCTTATCATATAACGTAACATGCAGTGTATCATTGAAAATACCTTATAATATAACGTAATATGCAGTGTATCATTGAAAATACCTTATAATATAGCGTAATATGCAGTGTATCATTGAAAATACCTTATAATATAGCGTAATATGCTGTGTATCATTGAAAATACCTTATAATATAACGTAATATGCAGTGTATCATTGAAAATACCTTATAATATAACGTAATATGCAGTGTATCATAGAAAATACCTTATAATATAACGTAATATGCGGTGTATCATTGAAAATACCTTATAATATAACGTAATATGCAGTGTATCATAGAAAATACCATGTAATATAACGTAATATACAGTGTATCATTGAAAATACCTTATAACATATCCTAATATGCAGTGTATCATAGCAAATACCTTATAATATAACGTAATATGCAGTGTATCATTGAAAATACCTTATAATATAACGTAATATGCAGTGTATCATTGAAAATACCTTATAATATAACGTAATATGCAGTGTATCATAGAAAATACCTTATAATATAACGTAGTTTATCATTGAAAATACCTTATAATATAACATAATATGCAGTGTATCATTGAAAATACCTTCTAATATATCGTAGTTTATCATTGAAAATACCTTATAATATAACGTAATATGCAGTGTATCATTGAAAATACCTTATAATATAACGTAATATGCAGTGTATCATAGAAAATACCATGTAATATAACGTAATATACAGTGTATCATTGAAAATACCTTATAATATAACGTAATATGCAGTGTATCATTGAAAATACCTTGTAATATATCGTAGTTTATCATTGAAAATACCTTATAATATAACGTAATATGCAGTGTATCATTGAAAATACCTTGTAATATAACGTAATATGCAGTGTATCATTGAAAATACCTTATAATATAACGTAATATGCAGTGTATCATTGAAAATACCTTATAATATAGCGTAATATGCAGTGTATCATTGAAAATACCTTATAATATAGCGTAATATGCAGTGTATCATTGAAAATACCTTATAATATAACGTAATATGCAGTGTATCATTGAAAATACCTTATAATATAACGTAATATGCAGTGTATCATTGAAAATACCTTATAATATAACGTAATATGCAGTGTATCATTGAAAATACCTTATAATATAACGTAATATGCAGTGTATCATTGAAAATACCTTATAATATAACGTAATATGCGGTGTATCATTGAAAATACCTTATAATATAACGTAATATGCAGTGTATCATAGAAAATACCTTCTAATATATCGTAGTTTATCATTGAAAATACCTTATAATATAACGTAATATGCAGTGTATCATTGAAAATACCTTATAACATATCGTAATTTGTAGTGTATCTTTGAAAATACCTTATAATATAACGTAATATGCAGTGTATCATTGAAAATACCTTATAATATACAGTGTATCATTGAAAATACCTTATAATATAACGTAATATGCAGTGTATCATTGAAAATACCTTATAATATAACGTAATATGCAGTGTATCATTGAAAATACCTTATAATATAACGTAATATGCAGTGTATCATAGAAAATACCATGTAATATAACGTAATATACAGTGTATCATTGAAAATACCTTATAATATAACGTAATATGCAGTGTATCATTGAAAATACCTTATAATATAACGTAATATGCAGTGTATCATAGAAAATACCATGTAATATAACGTAATATACAGTGTATCATTGAAAATACCTTATAATATAACGTAATATGCAGTGTATCATTGAAAATACCTTCTAATATATCGTAGTTTATCATTGAAAATACCTTATAATATAACGTAATATGCAGTGTATCATTGAAAATACCTTGTAATATAACGTAATATGCAGTGTATCATTGAAAATACCTTATAATATAACGTAATATGCAGTGTATCATTGAAAATACCTTATAATATAGCGTAATATGCAGTGTATCATTGAAAATACCTTATAATATAGCGTAATATGCAGTGTATCATTGAAAATACCTTATAATATAACGTAATATGCAGTGTATCATTGAAAATACCTTATAATATAACGTAATATGCAGTGTATCATTGAAAATACCTTATAATATAACGTAATATGCAGTGTATCATTGAAAATACCTTATAATATAACGTAATATGCAGTGTATCATAGAAAATACCTTCTAATATATCGTAGTTTATCATTGAAAATACCTTATAATATAACGTAATATGCAGTGTATCATTGAAAATACCTTATAACATATCGTAATTTGTAGTGTATCTTTGAAAATACCTTATAATATAACGTAATATGCAGTGTATCATTGAAAATACCTTATAATATACAGTGTATCATTGAAAATACCTTATAATATAACGTAATATGCAGTGTATCATTGAAAATACCTTATAATATAACGTAATATGCAGTGTATCATTGAAAATACCTTATAATATAACGTAATATGCAGTGTATCATAGAAAATACCATGTAATATAACGTAATATACAGTGTATCATTGAAAATACCTTATAATATAACGTAATATGCAGTGTATCATTGAAAATACCTTATAATATAACGTAATATGCAGTGTATCATAGAAAATACCATGTAATATAACGTAATATACAGTGTATCATTGAAAATACCTTATAATATAACGTAATATGCAGTGTATCATTGAAAATACCTTCTAATATATCGTAGTTTATCATTGAAAATACCTTATAATATAACGTAATATGCAGTGTATCATTGAAAATACCTTGTAATATAACGTAATATGCAGTGTATCATTGAAAATACCTTATAATATAACGTAATATGCAGTGTATCATTGAAAATACCTAATAATATTACGTAATATGCAGTGTATCATAGAAAATACCTTATAATATAACGTAATATGCAGTGTATCATTGAAAATACCTTATCATATAACGTAACATGCAGTGTATCATTGAAAATACCTTATAACATAACGTAATATGCAGTGTATCATTGAAAATACCTTATAATATAGCGTAATATGCAGTGTATCATTGAAAATACCTTATAATATAGCGTAATATGCAGTGTATCATTGAAAATACCTTATAATATAACGTAATATGCAGTGTATCATTGAAAATACCTTATAATATAACGTAATATGCAGTGTATCATTGAAAATACCTTATAATATAACGTAATATGCGGTGTATCATTGAAAATACCTTATAATATAACGTAATATGCAGTGTATCATAGAAAATACCATGTAATATAACGTAATATACAGTGTATCATTGAAAATACCTTATAATATAACGTAATATGCAGTGTATCATTGAAAATACCTTCTAATATATCGTAGTTTATCATTGAAAATACCTTATGATATAACGTAATATGCAGTGTATCATTGAAAATACCTTCTAATATATCGTAGTTTATCATTGAAAATACCTTATAATATAACGTAATATGCAGTGTATCATTGAAAATACCTTCTAATATATCGTAGTTTATCATTGAAAATACCTTATGATATAACGTAATATGCAGTGTATCATTGAAAATACCTTCTAATATATCGTAGTTTATCATTGAAAATACCTTATAATATAACGTAATATGCAGTGTATCATTGAAAATACCTTATAATATAACGTAATATGCAGTGTATCATAGAAAATACCTTATAATATAACGTAATATGCAGTGTATCATTGAAAATACCTTATCATATAACGTAACATGCAGTGTATCATTGAAAATACCTTATAATATAACGTAATATGCAGTGTATCATTGAAAATACCTTATAATATAGCGTAATATGCAGTGTATCATTGAAAATACCTTATAATATAACGTAATATGCTGTGTATCATAGAAAATACCATGTAATATAACGTAATATACAGTGTATCATTGAAAATACCTTATAATATAACGTAATATGCAGTGTATCATTGAAAATACCTTCTAATATATCGTAGTTTATCATTGAAAATACCTTATGATATAACGTAATATGCAGTGTATCATTGAAAATACCTTCTAATATATCGTAGTTTATCATTGAAAATACCTTATAATATAACGTAATATGCAGTGTATCATTGAAAATACCTTCTAATATATCGTAGTTTATCATTGAAAATACCTTATGATATAACGTAATATGCAGTGTATCATTGAAAATACCTTCTAATATATCGTAGTTTATCATTGAAAATACCTTATAATATAACGTAATATGCAGTGTATCATTGAAAATACCTTATAATATAACGTAGTTTATCATTGAAAATACCTTATAATATAACATAATATGCAGTGTATCATTGAAAATACCTTCTAATATATCGTAGTTTATCATTGAAAATACCTTATAATATAACGTAATATGCAGTGTATCATTGAAAATACCTTATAATATAACGTAATATGCAGTGTATCATAGAAAATACCATGTAATATAACGTAATATACAGTGTATCATTGAAAATACCTTATAATATAACGTAATATGCGGTGTATCATTGAAAATACCTTATAATATAACGTAATATGCAGTGTATCATAGAAAATACCATGTAATATAACGTAATATACAGTGTATCATTGAAAATACCTTATAATATAACGTAATATGCAGTGTATCATTGAAAATACCTTCTAATATATCGTAGTTTATCATTGAAAATACCTTATGATATAACGTAATATGCAGTGTATCATTGAAAATACCTTCTAATATATCGTAGTTTATCATTGAAAATACCTTATAATATAACGTAATATGCAGTGTATCATTGAAAATACCTTCTAATATATCGTAGTTTATCATTGAAAATACCTTATGATATAACGTAATATGCAGTGTATCATTGAAAATACCTTCTAATATATCGTAGTTTATCATTGAAAATACCTTATAATATAACGTAATATGCAGTGTATCATTGAAAATACCTTATAATATAACGTAATATGCAGTGTATCATAGAAAATACCTTATAATATAACGTAATATGCAGTGTATCATTGAAAATACCTTATCATATAACGTAACATGCAGTGTATCATTGAAAATACCTTATAATATAACGTAATATGCAGTGTATCATTGAAAATACCTTATAATATAGCGTAATATGCAGTGTATCATTGAAAATACCTTATAATATAGCGTAATATGCTGTGTATCATAGAAAATACCATGTAATATAACGTAATATACAGTGTATCATTGAAAATACCTTATAATATAACGTAATATGCAGTGTATCATTGAAAATACCTTCTAATATATCGTAGTTTATCATTGAAAATACCTTATGATATAACGTAATATGCAGTGTATCATTGAAAATACCTTCTAATATATCGTAGTTTATCATTGAAAATACCTTATAATATAACGTAATATGCAGTGTATCATTGAAAATACCTTCTAATATATCGTAGTTTATCATTGAAAATACCTTATGATATAACGTAATATGCAGTGTATCATTGAAAATACCTTCTAATATATCGTAGTTTATCATTGAAAATACCTTATAATATAACGTAATATGCAGTGTATCATTGAAAATACCTTATAATATAACGTAATATGCAGTGTATCATAGAAAATACCTTATAATATAACGTAATATGCAGTGTATCATTGAAAATACCTTATCATATAACGTAACATGCAGTGTATCATTGAAAATACCTTATAATATAACGTAATATGCAGTGTATCATTGAAAATACCTTATAATATAGCGTAATATGCAGTGTATCATTGAAAATACCTTATAATATAGCGTAATATGCTGTGTATCATTGAAAATACCTTATAATATAACGTAATATGCAGTGTATCATTGAAAATACCTTATAATATAACGTAATATGCAGTGTATCATAGAAAATACCTTATAATATAACGTAATATGCGGTGTATCATTGAAAATACCTTATAATATAACGTAATATGCAGTGTATCATAGAAAATACCATGTAATATAACGTAATATACAGTGTATCATTGAAAATACCTTATAACATATCCTAATATGCAGTGTATCATAGCAAATACCTTATAATATAACGTAATATGCAGTGTATCATAGAAAATACCATGTAATATAACGTAATATACAGTGTATCATTGAAAATACCTTATAATATAACGTAATATGCAGTGTATCATTGAAAATACCTTCTAATATATCGTAGTTTATCATTGAAAATACCTTATAATATAACGTAATATGCAGTGTATCATTGAAAATACCTTGTAATATAACGTAATATGCAGTGTATCATTGAAAATACCTTATAATATAACGTAATATGCAGTGTATCATTGAAAATACCTTATAATATAACGTAATATGCAGTGTATCATAGAAAATACCTTATAATATAACGTAATATGCAGTGTATCATTGAAAATACCTTATCATATAACGTAACATGCAGTGTATCATTGAAAATACCTTATAACATAACGTAATATGCAGTGTATCATTGAAAATACCTTATAATATAGCGTAATATGCAGTGTATCATTGAAAATACCTTATAATATAGCGTAATATGCAGTGTATCATTGAAAATACCTTATAATATAACGTAATATGCAGTGTATCATTGAAAATACCTTATAATATAACGTAATATGCAGTGTATCATTGAAAATACCTTATAATATAACGTAATATGCAGTGTATCATTGAAAATACCTTATAATATAACGTAATATGCAGTGTATCATTGAAAATACCTTATAATATAACGTAATATGCGGTGTATCATTGAAAATACCTTATAATATAACGTAATATGCAGTGTATCATAGAAAATACCATGTAATATAACGTAATATACAGTGTATCATTGAAAATACCTTATAATATAACGTAATATGCAGTGTATCATTGAAAATACCTTCTAATATATCGTAGTTTATCATTGAAAATACCTTATGATATAACGTAATATGCAGTGTATCATTGAAAATACCTTATAATATAACGTAATATGCAGTGTATCATAGAAAATACCTTATAATATAACGTAATATGCAGTGTATCATTGAAAATACCTTATCATATAACGTAACATGCAGTGTATCATTGAAAATACCTTATAACATAACGTAATATGCAGTGTATCATTGAAAATACCTTATAATATAGCGTAATATGCAGTGTATCATTGAAAATACCTTATAATATAGCGTAATATGCAGTGTATCATTGAAAATACCTTATAATATAACGTAATATGCAGTGTATCATTGAAAATACCTTATAATATAACGTAATATGCAGTGTATCATTGAAAATACCTTATAATATAACGTAATATGCAGTGTATCATTGAAAATACCTTATAATATAACGTAATATGCAGTGTATCATTGAAAATACCTTATAATATAACGTAATATGCGGTGTATCATTGAAAATACCTTATAATATAACGTAATATGCAGTGTATCATAGAAAATACCATGTAATATAACGTAATATACAGTGTATCATTGAAAATACCTTATAATATAACGTAATATGCAGTGTATCATTGAAAATACCTTCTAATATATCGTAGTTTATCATTGAAAATACCTTATGATATAACGTAATATGCAGTGTATCATTGAAAATACCTTATAATATAACGTAATATGCAGTGTATCATTGAAAATACCTTATAATATAACGTAATATGCAGTGTATCATAGAAAATACCATGTAATATAACGTAATATACAGTGTATCATTGAAAATACCTTATAATATAACGTAATATGCAGTGTATCATTGAAAATACCTTCTAATATATCGTAGTTTATCATTGAAAATACCTTATAATATAACGTAATATGCAGTGTATCATTGAAAATACCTTGTAATATAACGTAATATGCAGTGTATCATTGAAAATACCTTATAATATAACGTAATATGCAGTGTATCATTGAAAATACCTTATAATATAACGTAATATGCAGTGTATCATAGAAAATACCTTATAATATAACGTAATATGCAGTGTATCATTGAAAATACCTTATCATATAACGTAACATGCAGTGTATCATTGAAAATACCTTATAACATAACGTAATATGCAGTGTATCATTGAAAATACCTTATAATATAGCGTAATATGCAGTGTATCATTGAAAATACCTTATAATATAGCGTAATATGCAGTGTATCATTGAAAATACCTTATAATATAACGTAATATACAGTGTATCATTGAAAATACCTTATAACATATTGTAATATGCAGTGTATCATTGAAAATACCTTATAATATAACGTAATATGCAGTGTATCATTGAAAATACCTTATAACATATCGTAATTTGTAGTGTATCTTTGAAAATACCTTATAATATAACGTAATATGCAGTGTATCATTGAAAATACCTTATAATATAACGTAATATGCAGTGTATCAATGAAAATACCTTATAATATAACGTAATATGCAGTGTATCATAGAAAATACCTTATAATATAACGTAATATGCAGTGTATCATTGAAAATACCTTATCATATAACGTAACATGCAGTGTATCATTGAAAATACCTTATAATATAACGTAATATACAGTGTATCATTGAAAATACCTTATAACATATCCTAATATGCAGTGTATCATAGAAAATACCTTATAATATAACGTAATATGCAGTGTATCATTGAAAATACCTTATAATATAACGTAATATGCAGTGTATCATTGAAAATACCTTATAATATAACGTAATATGCAGTGTATCATAGAAAATACCTTATAATATAACGTAATATGCAGTGTATCATTGAAAATACATTATCATATAACGTAACATGCAGTGTATCATTGAAAATACCTTATAATATAACGTAATATGCAGTGTATCATTGAAAATACCTTATAATATAGCGTAATATGCAGTGTATCATTGAAAATACATTATAATATAGCGTAATATGCAGTGTATCATTGAAAATACCTTATAATATAACGTAATATGCAGTGTATCATTGAAAATACCTTATAATGTAACGTAATATGCAGTGTATCATTGAAAATACCTTATAATATAACGTAATATGCAGTGTATCATTGAAAATACCATATAATATATCGTAATATGCAGTGTATCATAGAAAATACCATGTAATATAACGTAATATACAGTGTATCATTGAAAATACCTTATAATATAACGTAATATGCAGTGTATCATAGAAAATACCTTATAATATAACGTAATATGCAGTGTATCATTGAAAATACCTTATCATATAACGTAACATGCAGTGTATCATTGAAAATACCTTATAATATAACGTAATATGCAGTGTATCATTGAAAATACCTTATAATATAGCGTAACATGCAGTGTATCGTTGAAAATACCTTATAATATAACGTAATATGCAGTGTATCATTGAAAATACCTTATAATACAACGTAATATGTAGTGTATCATTGAAAATACCTTCTAATATATCGTAGTTTATCATTGAAAATACCTTATAATATAACGTAATATGCAGTGTATCATTGAAAATACCTATAACATATCGTAATTTGTAGTGTATCTTTGAAAATACCTTATAATATAACGTAATATACAGTGTATCATTGAAAATACCTTACAATATAGCGTAACATGCAGTGTATCGTTGAAAATACCTTATAATATAGCGTAATATTCAGTGTATCATTGAAAATACCTTATAATATAACGTAATATGAAGTGTATCATTGAAAATACCTTATAATATAACGTAATATGCAGTGTATCATTGAAAATACCTTATAATATAGCGTAATATCCAGTGTATCATTGAAAATACCTTATAATATAACGTAATATGCAGTGTATCATTGAAAATACCTTACGATATAACGTAATATGCAGTGTATCATTGAAAATACCTTCTAATATATCGTAGTTTATCATTGAAAATACCATGTAATATAACGTAATATACAGTGTATCATTGAAAATACCTTATAATATAACGTAATATGCAGTGTATCATTGAAAATACCTTATAACATATCGTAATTTGTAGTGTATCTTTGAAAATACCTTATCATATAACGTAATATACAGTGTATCATTGAAAATACCTTACAATATAGCGTAACATGCAGTGTATCGTTGAAAATACCTTATAATATAACGTAATATGCAGTGTATCATTGAAAATACCTTATAATATAACGTAATATGTAGTGTATCATTGAAAATACCTTCTAATATATCGTAGTTTATCATTGAAAATACCTTATAATATAACGTAATATGCAGTGTATCATTGAAAATACCTTCTAATATATCGTAGTTTATCATTGAAAATACCTTATAATATAACGTAATATGCAGTGTATCATTGAAAATACCTTCTAATATATCGTAGTTTATCATTGAAAATACCATGTAATATAACGTAATATACAGTGTATCATTGAAAATACCTTATAATATAACGTAATATGCAGTGTATCATTGAAAATACCTTATAACATATCGTAATATGCAGTGTATCATTGAAAATACCTTATAATATAGCGTAATATGCAGTGTATCATTGAAAATACCTTATAATATAGCGTAATATGCAGTGTATCATTGAAAATACCTTATAATATAACGTAATATGCAGTGTATCATTGAAAATACCTTATCATATAACGTAACATGCAGTGTATCATTGAAAATACCTTATAATATAACGTAATATGCAGTGTATCATTGAAAATACCTTACGATATAACGTAATATGCAGTGTATCATTGAAAATACCTTCTAATATATCGTAGTTTATCATTGAAAATACCATGTAATATAACGTAATATACAGTGTATCATTGAAAATACCTTATATTATAACGTAATATGCAGTGTATCATAGAAAATACCTTATAATATAACGTAATATGCAGTGTATCATTGAAAATACCTTATCATATAACGTAACATGCAGTGTATCATTGAAAATACCTTATAATATAACGTAATATGCAGTGTATCATTGAAAATACCTTATAATATAGCGTAATATGCAGTGTATCATTGAAAATACCTTATAATATAGCGTAATATGCAGTGTATCATTGAAAATACCTTATAATATAACGTAATATGCAGTGTATCATTGAAAATACCTTATAACATATCCTAATATGCAGTGTATCATAGAAAATACCTTATAATATAACGTAATATGCAGTGTATCATTGAAAATACCTTATAATATATCGTAGTCTATCATTGAAAATACCTTATAACATAGCGTAATATGCAGTGTATCATTGAAAATACCTTATAATATAACGTAATATGCAGTGTATCATTGAAAATACCTTCTAATATATCGTAGTTTATCATTGAAAATACCTTATAATATAACGTAATATGCAGTGTATCATTGAAAATACCTTCTAATATATCGTAGTTTATCATTGAAAATACCTTATAATATAACGTAATATGCAGTGTATCATTGAAAATACCTTGTAATATAACGTAATATGCAGTGTATCATTAAAAATACCTTATAATATAACGTAATATGCAGTGTATCATTGAAAATACCTTATAATATAACGTAATATGCAGTGTATCATAGAAAATACCTTATAATATAACGTAATATGCAGTGTATCATTGAAAATACCTTATCATATAACGTAACATGCAGTGTATCATTGAAAATACCTTATAATATAACGTAATATGCAGTGTATCATTGAAAATACCTTATAATATAGCGTAATATGCAGTGTATCATTGAAAATACATTATAATATAGCGTAATATGCAGTGTATCATTGAAAATACCTTATCATATAACGTAACATGCAGTGTATCATTGAAAATACCTTATAATATAACGTAATATGCAGTGTATCATTGAAAATACCTTATAATATAACGTAATATGCAGTGTATCATTGAAAATACCTTCTAATATATCGTAGTTTATCATTGAAAATACCATGTAATATAACGTAGTATACAGTGTATCATTGAAAATACCTTATAATATAACGTAATATGCAGTGTATCATTGAAAATACCTTATAACATATCGTAATTTGTAGTGTATCTTTGAAAATACCTTATAATATAACGTAATATACAGTGTATCATTGAAAATACCTTACAATATAGCGTAACATGCAGTGTATCGTTGAAAATACCTTATAATATAACGTAATATGCAGTGTATCATTGAAAATACCTTATAATACAACGTAATATGTAGTGTATCATTGAAAATACCTTCTAATATATCGTAGTTTATCATTGAAAATACCTTATAATATAACGTAATATGCAGTGTATCATTGAAAATACCTTATAACATATCGTAATTTGTAGTGTATCTTTGAAAATACCTTATAATATAACGTAATATACAGTGTATCATTGAAAATACCTTACAATATAGCGTAACATGCAGTGTATCGTTGAAAATACCTTATAATATAGCGTAATACTCAGTGTATCATTGAAAATACCTTATAATATAACGTAATATGAAGTGTATCATTGAAAATACCTTATAATATAACGTAATATGCAGTGTATCATTGAAAATACCTTATAATATAGCGTAATATCCAGTGTATCATTGAAAATACCTTATAATATAACGTAATATGCAGTGTATCATTGAAAATACCTTACGATATAACGTAATATGCAGTGTATCATTGAAAATACCTTCTAATATATCGTAGTTTATCATTGAAAATACCATGTAATATAACGTAATATACAGTGTATCATTGAAAATACCTTATAATATAACGTAATATGCAGTGTATCATTGAAAATACCTTATAACATATCGTAATTTGTAGTGTATCTTTGAAAATACCTTATCATATAACGTAATATACAGTGTATCATTGAAAATACCTTACAATATAGCGTAACATGCAGTGTATCGTTGAAAATACCTTATAATATAACGTAATATGCAGTGTATCATTGAAAATACCTTATAATATAACGTAATATGTAGTGTATCATTGAAAATACCTTCTAATATATCGTAGTTTATCATTGAAAATACCTTATAATATAACGTAATATGCAGTGTATCATTGAAAATACCTTCTAATATATCGTAGTTTATCATTGAAAATACCTTATAATATAACGTAATATGCAGTGTATCATTGAAAATACCTTCTAATATATCGTAGTTTATCATTGAAAATACCATGTAATATAACGTAATATACAGTGTATCATTGAAAATACCTTATAATATAACGTAATATGCAGTGTATCATTGAAAATACCTTATAACATATCGTAATTTGTAGTGTATCTTTGAAAATACCTTATAATATAACGTAATATACAGTGTATCATTGAAAATACCTTACAATATAGCGTAACATGCAGTATCGTTGAAAATACCTTATAATATAACGTAATATGCAGTGTATCATTGAAAATACCTTACGATATAACGTAATATCCAGTGTATCATTGAAAATACTTTATATCATATCGTAATATGCAGTGTATCATTGAAAATACCTTATAATATAACGTAATATGCAGTGTATCATAGAAAATACCATGTAATATAACGTAATATGCAGTGTATCATTGAAAATACCTTCTAATATATCGTAGTTTATCATTGAAAATACCTTATAATATAACGTAATATGCAGTGTATCATTGAAAATACCTTATAATATAACGTAATATACAGTGTATCATTGAAAATACCTTATAACATATCGTAATATGCAGTGTATCATTGAAAATACCTTATAATATAGCGTAATATCCAGTGAATCATTGAAAATACCTTACAATATAACGTAATATGAAGTTTATCATTGAAAATACCTTATAATATAACGTATTATGCAGTGTATCATTGAAAATACCTTATAATATAGCGTAATATGCAGTGTATCATTGAAAATACCTTATAATATAGCGTAATATGCAGTGTATCATTGAAAATACCTTATAATATAACGTAATATGCAGTGTATCATTGAAAATACCTTATAACATATCCTAATATGCAGTGTATCATAGAAAATACCTTATAATATAACGTAATATGCAGTGTATCATTGAAAATACCTTATAATATATCGTAGTCTATCATTGAAAATACCTTATAACATAGCGTAATATGCAGTGTATCATTGAAAATACCTTATAATATAACGTAATATGCAGTGTATCATTGAAAATACCTTCTAATATATCGTTGTTTATCATTGAAAATACCTTATAATATAACGTAATATGCAGTGTATCATTGAAAATACCTTCTAATATATCGTAGTTTATCATTGAAAATACCTTATAATATAACGTAATATGCAGTGTATCATTGAAAATACCTTGTAATATAACGTAATATGCAGTGTATCATTAAAAATACCTTATAATATAACGTAATATGCAGTGTATCATTGAAAATACCTTATAATATAACGTAATATGCAGTGTATCATAGAAAATACCTTATAATATAACGTAATATGCAGTGTATCATTGAAAATACCTTCTAATATATCGTAGTTTATCATTGAAAATACCTTATAATATAACGTAATATGCAGTGTATCATTGAAAATACCTTATAATATAACGTAATATACAGTGTATCATTGAAAATACCTTATAACATATCGTAATATGCAGTGTATCATTGAAAATACCTTATAATATAACGTAATATGCAGTGTATCATTGAAAATACCATGTAATATAACGTAATATGCAGTGTATCATTGAAAATACCTTATAATATAGCGTAATATGCAGTGTATCATTGAAAATACCTTATAATATAGCGTAATATGCAGTGTATCATTGAAAATACCTTATAATATAACGTAATATGCAGTGTATCATTGAAAATACCTTATAATATAACGTAATATGCAGTGTATCATAGAAAATACCTTATAATATAACGTAATATGCAGTGTATCATTGAAAAATACCTTATCATATAACGTAACATGCAGTGTATCATTGAAAATACCTTATAATATAACGTAATATGCAGTGTATCATTGAGAATACCTTATAATATAGCGTAATATGCAGTGTATCATTGAAAATACATTATAATATAGCGTAATATGCAGTGTATCATTGAAAATACCTTATCATATAACGTAACATGCAGTGTATCATTGAAAATACCTTATAATATAACGTAATATGCAGTGTATCATTGAAAATACCTTACGATATAACGTAATATGCAGTGTATCATTGAAAATACCTTGTAATATAACGTAATATGCAGTGTATCATTAAAAATACCTTATAATATAACGTAATATGCAGTGTATCATTGAAAATACCTTATAATATAACGTAATATGCAGTGTATCATAGAAAATACCTTATAATATAACGTAATATGCAGTGTATCATTGAAAATACCTTATCATATAACGTAACATGCAGTGTATCATTGAAAATACCTTATAATATAACGTAATATGCAGTGTATCATTGAGAATACCTTATAATATAGCGTAATATGCAGTGTATCATTGAAAATACATTATAATATAGCGTAATATGCAGTGTATCATTGAAAATACCTTATCATATAACGTAACATGCAGTGTATCATTGAAAATACCTTATAATATAACGTAATATGCAGTGTATCATTGAAAATACCTTACGATATAACGTAATATGCAGTGTATCATTGAAAATACCTTCTAATATATCGTAGTTTATCATTGAAAATACCATGTAATATAACGTAGTATACAGTGTATCATTGAAAATACCTTATAATATAACGTAATATGCAGTGTATCATTGAAAATACCTTATAACATATCGTAATTTGTAGTGTATCTTTGAAAATACCTTATAATATAACGTAATATACAGTGTATCATTGAAAATACCTTACAATATAGCGTAACATGCAGTGTATCGTTGAAAATACCTTATAATATAACGTAATATGCAGTGTATCATTGAAAATACCTTATAATACAACGTAATATGTAGTGTATCATTGAAAATACCTTCTAATATATCGTAGTTTATCATTGAAAATACCTTATAATATAACGTAATATGCAGTGTATCATTGAAAATACCTTATAACATATCGTAATTTGTAGTGTATCTTTGAAAATACCTTATAATATAACGTAATATACAGTGTATCATTGAAAATACCTTACAATATAGCGTAACATGCAGTGTATCGTTGAAAATACCTTATAATATAGCGTAATACTCAGTGTATCATTGAAAATACCTTATAATATAACGTAATATGAAGTGTATCATTGAAAATACCTTATAATATAACGTAATATGCAGTGTATCATTGAAAATACCTTATAATATAGCGTAATATCCAGTGTATCATTGAAAATACCTTATAATATAACGTAATATGCAGTGTATCATTGAAAATACCTTACGATATAACGTAATATGCAGTGTATCATTGAAAATACCTTCTAATATATCGTAGTTTATCATTGAAAATACCATGTAATATAACGTAATATACAGTGTATCATTGAAAATACCTTATAATATAACGTAATATGCAGTGTATCATTGAAAATACCTTATAACATATCGTAATTTGTAGTGTATCTTTGAAAATACCTTATCATATAACGTAATATACAGTGTATCATTGAAAATACCTTACAATATAGCGTAACATGCAGTGTATCGTTGAAAATACCTTATAATATAACGTAATATGCAGTGTATCATTGAAAATACCTTATAATATAACGTAATATGTAGTGTATCATTGAAAATACCTTCTAATATATCGTAGTTTATCATTGAAAATACCTTATAATATAACGTAATATGCAGTGTATCATTGAAAATACCTTCTAATATATCGTAGTTTATCATTGAAAATACCTTATAATATAACGTAATATGCAGTGTATCATTGAAAATACCTTCTAATATATCGTAGTTTATCATTGAAAATACCATGTAATATAACGTAATATACAGTGTATCATTGAAAATACCTTATAATATAACGTAATATGCAGTGTATCATTGAAAATACCTTATAACATATCGTAATTTGTAGTGTATCTTTGAAAATACCTTATAATATAACGTAATATACAGTGTATCATTGAAAATACCTTACAATATAGCGTAACATGCAGTGTATCGTTGAAAATACCTTATAATATAACGTAATATGCAGTGTATCATTGAAAATACCTTATAACATATCGTAATTTGTAGTGTATCTTTGAAAATACCTTATAATATAACGTAATATACAGTGTATCATTGAAAATACCTTACAATATAGCGTAACATGCAGTGTATCGTTGAAAATACCTTATAATATAACGTAATATGCAGTGTATCATAGAAAATACCATGTAATATAACGTAATATGCAGTGTATCATTGAAAATACCTTCTAATATATCGTAGTTTATCATTGAAAATACCTTATAATATAACGTAATATGCAGTGTATCATTGAAAATACCTTATAATATAACGTAATATACAGTGTATCATTGAAAATACCTTATAACATATCGTAATATGCAGTGTATCATTGAAAATACCTTATAATATAGCGTAATATCCAGTGAATCATTGAAAATACCTTACAATATAACGTAATATGAAGTTTATCATTGAAAATACCTTATAATATAACGTAATATGCAGTGTATCATTGAAAATACCTTATAATATAGCGTAATATGCAGTGTATCATTGAAAATACCTTATAATATAGCGTAATATGCAGTGTATCATTGAAAATACCTTATAATATAACGTAATATGCAGTGTATCATTGAAATACCTTATAACATATCCTAATATGCAGTGTATCATAGAAAATACCTTATAATATAACGTAATATGCAGTGTATCATTGAAAATACCTTATAATATATCGTAGTCTATCATTGAAAATACCTTATAACATAGCGTAATATGCAGTGTATCATTGAAAATACCTTATAATATAACGTAATATGCAGTGTATCATTGAAAATACCTTCTAATATATCGTTGTTTATCATTGAAAATACCTTATAATATAACGTAATATGCAGTGTATCATTGAAAATACCTTCTAATATAACGTAATATACAGTGTATCATTGAAAATACCTTATAACATATCGTAATATGCAGTGTATCATTGAAAATACCTTATAATATAACGTAATATGCAGTGTATCATTGAAAATACCATGTAATATAACGTAATATGCAGTGTATCATTGAAAATACCTTATAATATAGCGTAATATGCAGTGTATCATTGAAAATACCTTATAATATAGCGTAATATGCAGTGTATCATTGAAAATACCTTATAATATAACGTAATATTCAGTGTATCATTGAAAATACCTTATAATATAACGTAATATGCAGTGTATCATAGAAAATACCTTATAATATAACGTAATATGCAGTGTATCATTGAAAATACCTTATCATATAACGTAACATGCAGTGTATCATTGAAAATACCTTATAATATAACGTAATATGCAGTGTATCATTGAGAATACCTTATAATATAGCGTAATATGCAGTGTATCATTGAAAATACATTATAATATAGCGTAATATGCAGTGTATCATTGAAAATACCTTATCATATAACGTAACATGCAGTGTATCATTGAAAATACCTTATAATATAAGGTAATATGCAGTGTATCATTGAAAATACCTTACGATATAACGTAATATGCAGTGTATCATTGAAAATACCTTGTAATATAACGTAATATGCAGTGTATCATTAAAAATACCTTATAATATAACGTAATATGCAGTGTATCATTGAAAATACCTTATAATATAACGTAATATGCAGTGTATCATAGAAAATACCTTATAATATAACGTAATATGCAGTGTATCATTGAAAATACCTTATCATATAACGTAACATGCAGTGTATCATTGAAAATACCTTATAATATAACGTAATATGCAGTGTATCATTGAGAATACCTTATAATATAGCGTAATATGCAGTGTATCATTGAAAATACATTATAATATAGCGTAATATGCAGTGTATCATTGAAAATACCTTATCATATAACGTAACATGCAGTGTATCATTGAAAATACCTTATAATATAACGTAATATGCAGTGTATCATTGAAAATACCTTACGATATAACGTAATATGCAGTGTATCATTGAAAATACCTTCTAATATATCGTAGTTTATCATTGAAAATACCATGTAATATAACGTAGTATACAGTGTATCATTGAAAATACCTTATAATATAACGTAATATGCAGTGTATCATTGAAAATACCTTATAACATATCGTAATTTGTAGTGTATCTTTGAAAATACCTTATAATATAACGTAATATACAGTGTATCATTGAAAATACCTTACAATATAGCGTAACATGCAGTGTATCTTTGAAAATACCTTATAATATAACGTAATATGCAGTGTATCATTGAAAATACCTTATAATACAACGTAATATGTAGTGTATCATTGAAAATACCTTCTAATATATCGTAGTTTATCATTGAAAATACCTTATAATATAACGTAATATGCAGTGTATCATTGAAAATACCTTATAACATATCGTAATTTGTAGTGTATCTTTGAAAATACCTTATAATATAACGTAATATACAGTGTATCATTGAAAATACCTTACAATATAGCGTAACATGCAGTGTATCGTTGAAAATACCTTATAATATAGCGTAATACTCAGTGTATCATTGAAAATACCTTATAATATAACGTAATATGAAGTGTATCATTGAAAATACCTTATAATATAACGTAATATGCAGTGTATCATTGAAAATACCTTATAATATAGCGTAATATGCAGTGTATCATTGAAAATACCTTATAATATAACGTAATATGCAGTGTATCATTGAAAATACCTTACGATATAACGTAATATGCAGTGTATCATTGAAAATACCTTCTAATATATCGTAGTTTATCATTGAAAATACCATGTAATATAACGTAATATACAGTGTATCATTGAAAATACCTTATAATATAACGTAATATGCAGTGTATCATTGAAAATACCTTATAACATATCGTAATTTGTAGTGTATCTTTGAAAATACCTTATCATATAACGTAATATACAGTGTATCATTGAAAATACCTTACAATATAGCGTAACATGCAGTGTATCGTTGAAAATACCTTATAATATAACGTAATATGCAGTGTATCATTGAAAATACCTTATAATATAACGTAATATGTAGTGTATCATTGAAAATACCTTCTAATATATCGTAGTTTATCATTGAAAATACCTTATAATATAACGTAATATGCAGTGTATCATTGAAAATACCTTCTAATATATCGTAGTTTATCATTGAAAATACCTTATAATATAACGTAATATGCAGTGTATCATTGAAAATACCTTATAACATATCGTAATTTGTAGTGTATCATAGAAAATACCTTATAATATAACGTAATATGCAGTGTATCATTGAAAATACCTTATAATATAACGTAATATGCAGTGTATCATTGAAAATACCTTATAACATATCGTAATTTGTAGTGTATCTTTGAAAATACCTTATAATATAACGTAATATACAGTGTATCATTGAAAATACCTTACAATATAGCGTAACATGCAGTGTATCGTTGAAAATACCTTATAATATAACGTAATATGCAGTGTATCATTGAAAATACCTTACGATATAACGTAATATCCAGTGTATCATTGAAAATACTTTATATCATATCGTAATATGCAGTGTATCATTGAAAATACCTTATAATATAACGTAATATACAGTGTATCATTGAAAATACCTTATAACATATCGTAATATGCAGTGTATCATTGAAAATACCTTATAATATAGCGTAATATCCAGTGAATCATTGAAAATACCTTACAATATAACGTAATATGAAGTTTATCATTGAAAATACCTTATAATATAACGTAATATGCAGTGTATCATTGAGAATACCTTATAATATAGCGTAATATGCAGTGTATCATTGAAAATACATTATAATATAGCGTAATATGCAGTGTATCATTGAAATACCTTATCATATAACGTAACATGCAGTGTATCATTGAAAATACCTTATATTATAAGGTAATATGCAGTGTATCATTGAAAATACCTTACGATATAACGTAATATGCAGTGTATCATTGAAAATACCTTGTAATATAACGTAATATGCAGTGTATCATTGAAAATACCTTATAATATAACGTAATATGCAGTGTATCATTGAAAATACCTTATAATATAACGTAATATGCAGTGTATCATAGAAAATACCTTATAATATAACGTAATATGCAGTGTATCATTGAAAATACCTTATCATATAACGTAACATGCAGTGTATCATTGAAAATACCTTATAATATAACGTAATATGCAGTGTATCATTGAGAATACCTTATAATATAGCGTAATATGCAGTGTATCATTGAAAATACATTATAATATAGCGTAATATGCAGTGTATCATTGAAAATACCTTATCATATAACGTAACATGCAGTGTATCATTGAAAATACCTTATAATATAACGTAATATGCAGTGTATCATTGAAAATACCTTACGATATAACGTAATATGCAGTGTATCATTGAAAATACCTTCTAATATATCGTAGTTTATCATTGAAAATACCATGTAATATAACGTAGTATACAGTGTATCATTGAAAATACCTTATAATATAACGTAATATGCAGTGTATCATTGAAAATACCTTATAACATATCGTAATTTGTAGTGTATCTTTGAAAATACCTTATAATATAACGTAATATACAGTGTATCATTGAAAATACCTTACAATATAGCGTAACATGCAGTGTATCTTTGAAAATACCTTATAATATAACGTAATATGCAGTGTATCATTGAAAATACCTTATAATACAACGTAATATGTAGTGTATCATTGAAAATACCTTCTAATATATCGTAGTTTATCATTGAAAATACCTTATAATATAACGTAATATGCAGTGTATCATTGAAAATACCTTATAACATATCGTAATTTGTAGTGTATCTTTGAAAATACCTTATAATATAACGTAATATACAGTGTATCATTGAAAATACCTTATAACATATCGTAATATGCAGTGTATCATTGAAAATACCTTATAATATAGCGTAATATCCAGTGAATCATTGAAAATACCTTACAATATAACGTAATATGAAGTGTATCATTGAAAATACCTTATAATATAACGTAATATGCAGTGTATCATTGAAAATACCTTATAATATAGCGTAATATCCAGTGTATCATTGAAAATACCTTATAATATAACGTAATATGCAGTGTATCATTGAAAATACCTTACGATATAACGTAATATGCAGTGTATCATTGAAAATACCTTCTAATATATCGTAGTTTATCATTGAAAATACCATGTAATATAACGTAATATACAGTGTATCATTGAAAATACCTTATAATATAACGTAATATGCAGTGTATCATTGAAAATACCTTATAACATATCGTAATTTGTAGTGTATCTTTGAAAATACCTTATCATATAACGTAATATACAGTGTATCATTGAAAATACCTTACAATATAGCGTAACATGCAGTGTATCGTTGAAAATACCTTATAATATAACGTAATATGCAGTGTATCATTGAAAATACCTTATAATATAACGTAATATGTAGTGTATCATTGAAAATACCTTCTAATATATCGTAGTTTATCATTGAAAATACCTTATAATATAACGTAATATGCAGTGTATCATTGAAAATACCTTCTAATATATCGTAGTTTATCATT
>CAKAJI010000824.1:0-43918 GCA_916610255.1 Lasioglossum lativentre | reverse complement strand
TAAGGTATTTTCAATGATACACTGCATATTACGTTATATCGTAAGGTATTTTCAATGATACACTGCATATTACGTTATATTATAAGGTATTTTCAATGATACACTGCATATTACGATATGTTATAAGGTATTTTCAATGATACACTGTATATTACGTTATATTATAAGGTATTTTCAATGATACACTGCATATTACGTTATATTATAAGGTATTTTCAATGATAAACTACGATATATTAGAAGGTATTTTCAATGATACACTGCATATTACGTTATATTATAAGGTATTTTCAATGATAAACTACGATATATTAGAAGGTATTTTCAATGATACACTGCATATTACGTTATATTATAAGGTATTTTCAATGATAAACTACGATATATTAGAAGGTATTTTCAATGATACACTGCATATTACGTTATATTATAAGGTATTTTCAATGATAAATTACGATATATTAGAAGGTATTTTCAATGATACACTGCATATTACGTTATATTATAAGGTATTTTCAATGATACACTGTATATTACGTTATATTACATGGTATTATCTATGATACACTGCATATTACGTTATATTATAAGGTATTTTCAATGATACACTGCATATTACGATATGATATAAGGTATTTTCAATGATACACTGCATATTACGTTATATCGTAATGTATTTTCAATGATACACTGCATATTACGTTATATTATAATGTATATTCAATGATACACTGCATATTACGTTATATTATAAGGTATTTTCAATGATACACTGCATATTACGTTATATTATAAGGTATTTTCAATGATACACTGCATATTACGTTATATTATAAGGTATTTTCAATGATAAACTACGATATATTAGAAGGTATTTTCAATGATACACTGCATATTACGTTATATTATAAGGTATTTTCAATGATACACTGTATATTACGTTATATTACATGGTATTTTCTATGATACACTGCATATTACGTTATATTATAAGGTATTTTCAATGATACACTGCATATTACGATATGATATAAGGTATTTTCAATGATACACTGCATATTACGTTATATCGTAAGGTATTTTCAATGATACACTGCATATTACGTTATATTATAAGGTATTTTCAATGATACACTGCATATTACGTTATATTATAAGGTATTTTCAATGATACACTGCATATTACGTTATATTACCAGGTATTTTCAATGATACAATGCATATTACGTTATATTATAAGGTATTATCAAAGATACACTACAAATTACGATATTTTATAAGGTATTTTCAATGGAAGACTGCATATTACGTTATATTACATGGTATTTTTAATGATACACTGCATATTACGATATAATATAAGGTATTTTCAATGATACACTGCATATTACGTTATATCGTAAGGTATTTTCAATGATACACTGCATA
Source organism: Lasioglossum lativentre (assembly GCA_916610255.1). Lineage (NCBI taxonomy): Eukaryota > Metazoa > Arthropoda > Insecta > Hymenoptera > Halictidae > Lasioglossum > Lasioglossum lativentre. The sequence continues at coordinate 42,490 of CAKAJI010000824.1, read as the reverse complement.
TTACGTTATATTATAAGGTATTTTCAATGATACACTGCATATTACGTTATATTATAAGGTATTTTCAATGATACACTGCATATTACGTTATATTATAAGGTATTTTCAATGATACACTGCATATTACGATATTTTATAAGGTATTTTCAATGATACACTGTATATTACGTTATATTATAAGGTATTTTCAATGATACACTGCATATTACGTTATATTATAAGGTATTTTCAATGATAAACTACGATATATTAGAAGGTATTTTCAATGATACACTGCATATTACGTTATATTATAAGGTATTTTCAATGATAAACTACGATATATTAGAACGTATTTTCAATGATACACTGCATATTACGTTATATTATAAGGTATTTTCAATGATAAACTACGATATATTAGAAGGTATTTTCAATGATACACTGCATATTACGTTATATTATAAGGTATTTTCAATGATAAACTACGATATATTAGAAGGTATTTTCAATGATACACTGCATATTACGTTATATTATAAGGTATTTTCAATGATACACTGTATATTACGTTATATTACATGGTATTTTCTATGATACACTGCATATTACATTATATTATAAGGTATTTTCAATGATACACTGCATATTACGATATGATATAAGGTATTTTCAATGATACACTGCATATTACGTTATATCGTAAGGTATTTTCAATGATACACTGCATATTACGTTATATTATAAGGTATTTTCAATGATACACTGGATATTACGCTATATTATAAGGTATTTTCAAAGATACACTACAAATTACGATATGTTATAAGGTATTTTCAATGGTACACTGCATATTACGTTATATTATATGGTATTTTCAATGATACACTGCATATTACGATATGTAATAAGGTATTTTCAATGATACACTGCATATTACGTTATATTACATGGTATTTTCATTGATACACTGCATATTACGTTATATTATAAGGTATTTTCAATGATACACTGCATATTACGTTATATTATAAGGTATTTTCAATGATACACTGCATATTACGTTATATTATAATGTATTTTCAATGATACACTGTATATTACGTTATATTACATGGTATTTTCTATGATACACTGCATATTACGTTATATTATAAGGTATTTTCAATGATACACTGCATATTACGATATGATATAAGGTATTTTCAATGATACACTGCATATTACGTTATATCGTAAGGTATTTTCAATGATACACTGCATATTACGTTATATTATAAGGTATTTTCAATGATACACTGCATATTACGTTATATTATAAGGTATTTTCAATGATACACTGCATATTACGTTATATTATAAGGTATTTTCAATGATACACTGCATATTACGTTATATTATAAGGTATTTTCAATGATACACTGCATATTACGATATGTTATAAGGTATTTTCAATGATACACTGTATATTACGTTATATTATAAGGTATTATCAAAGATACACTACAAACTACGATATATTAGAAGGTATTTTCAATGATACACTGTATATTACGTTATATTACATGGTATTTTCTATGATACACTGCATATTACGTTATATTATAAGGTATTTTCAATGATACACTGCATATTACGTTATATTATAAGGTATTTTCAAAGATACACTACAAATTACGATATGTTATAATGTATTTTCAATGATACACTGCATATTACGTTATATTACATGGTATTTTCAATGATACACTGCATATTACGTTATATTATAAGGTATTTTCAATGATACACTGCATATTACGTTATATTATAAGGTATTTTCAATGATACACTGCATATTACGTTATATTATAATGTATTTTCAATGATACACTGTATATTACGTTATATTACATGGTATTTTCTATGATACACTGCATATTACGTTATATTATAAGGTATTTTCAATGATACACTGCATATTACGATATGATATAAGGTATTTTCAATGATACACTGCATATTACGTTATATCGTAAGGTATTTTCAATGATACACTGCATATTACGTTATATCGTAAGGTATTTTCAATGATACACTGCATATTACGTTATATTATAAGGTATTTTCAATGATACACTGCATATTACGATATGTTATAAGGTATTTTCAATGATACACTGTATATTACGTTATATTATAAGGTATTTTCAATGATACACTGCATATTACGTTATATTATAAGGTATTTTCAATGATAAACTACGATATATTAGAAGGTATTTTCAATGATACACTGCATATTACGTTATATTATAAGGTATTTTCAATGATAAACTACGATATATTAGAAGGTATTTTCAATGATACACTGCATATTACGTTATATTATAAGGTATTTTCAATGATAAACTACGATATATTAGAAGGTATTTTCAATGATACACTGCATATTACGTTATATTATAAGGTATTTTCAATGATAAATTACGATATATTAGAAGGTATTTTCAATGATACACTGCATATTACGTTATATTATAAGGTATTTTCAATGATACACTGTATATTACGTTATATTACATGGTATTATCTATGATACACTGCATATTACGTTATATTATAAGGTATTTTCAATGATACACTGCATATTACGATATGATATAAGGTATTTTCAATGATACACTGCATATTACGTTATATCGTAATGTATTTTCAATGATACACTGCATATTACGTTATATTATAATGTATTTTCAATGATACACTGCATATTACGTTATATTATAAGGTATTTTCAATGATACACTGCATATTACGTTATATTATAAGGTATTTTCAATGATACACTGCATATTACGTTATATTATAAGGTATTTTCAATGATAAACTACGATATATTAGAAGGTATTTTCAATGATACACTGCATATTACGTTATATTATAAGGTATTTTCAATGATACACTGTATATTACGTTATATTACATGGTATTTTCTATGATACACTGCATATTACGTTATATTATAAGGTATTTTCAATGATACACTGCATATTACGATATGATATAAGGTATTTTCAATGATACACTGCATATTACGTTATATCGTAAGGTATTTTCAATGATACACTGCATATTACGTTATATTATAAGGTATTTTCAATGATACACTGCATATTACGTTATATTATAAGGTATTTTCAATGATACACTGCATATTACGTTATATTACCAGGTATTTTCAATGATACAATGCATACTACGTTATATTATAAGGTATTATCAAAGATACACTACAAATTACGATATTTTATAAGGTATTTTCAATGGAAGACTGCATATTACGTTATATTACATGGTATTTTTAATGATACACTGCATATTACGATATAATATAAGGTATTTTCAATGATACACTGCATATTACGTTATATCGTAAGGTATTTTCAATGATACACTGCATATTACGTTATATTATAAGGTATTTTCAATGATACACTGCATATTACGTTATATTATAAGGTATTTTCAATGATACACTGCATATTACGTTATATTATAAGGTATTTTCAATGATACACTGCATATTACGATATGTTATAAGGTATTTTCAATGATACACTGTATATTACGTTATATTATAAGGTATTTTCAATGATACACTGCATATTACGTTATATTATAAGGTATTTTCAATGATAAACTACGATATATTAGAAGGTATTTTCAATGATACACTGCATATTACGTTATATTATAAGGTATTTTCAATGATAAACTACGATATATTAGAACGTATTTTCAATGATACACTGCATATTACGTTATATTATAAGGTATTTTCAATGATAAACTACGATATATTAGAAGGTATTTTCAATGATACACTGCATATTACGTTATATTATAAGGTATTTTCAATGATAAACTACGATATATTAGAAGGTATTTTCAATGATACACTGCATATTACGTTATATTATAAGGTATTTTCAATGATACACTGTATATTACGTTATATTACATGGTATTTTCTATGATACACTGCATATTACATTATATTATAAGGTATTTTCAATGATACACTGCATATTACGATATGATATAAGGTATTTTCAATGATACACTGCATATTACGTTATATCGTAAGGTATTTTCAATGATACACTGCATATTACGTTATATTATAAGGTATTTTCAATGATACACTGGATATTACGCTATATTATAAGGTATTTTCAAAGATACACTACAAATTACGATATGTTATAAGGTATTTTCAATGATACACTGCATATTACGTTATATTATATGGTATTTTCAATGATACACTGCATATTACGATATGTAATAAGGTATTTTCAATGATACACTGCATATTACGTTATATTACATGGTATTTTCATTGATACACTGCATATTACGTTATATTATAAGGTATTTTCAATGATACACTGCATATTACGTTATATTATAAGGTATTTTCAAAGATACACTACAAATTACCATATGTTATAAGGTATTTTCAATGGTACACTGCATATTACGTTATATTATATGGTATTTTCAATGATACACTGCATATTACGATATGTAATAAGGTATTTTCAATGATACACTGCATATTACGTTATATTACATGGTATTTTCATTGATACACTGCATATTACGTTATAGTATAAGGTATTTTCAATGGTACACTGCATATTACGTTATATTATAAGGTATTTTCAATGATACACTGCATATTACGTTATATTAGAAGGTATTTTCAATGATACACTGCATATTACGTTATATTACCAGGTATTTTCAATGATACACTGCATATTACGTATATTATAAGGTATTATCAAAGATACACTACAAATTACGATATGTTATAAGGTATTTTCAATGGTACACTGCATATTACGTTATATTACATGGTATTTTCAATGATACACTGCATATTACGTTATATTATAAGGTATTTTCAATGATACACTGCATATTACGATATGTTATAAGGTATTTTCAATGATACACTGTATATTACGTTATATTATAAGGTATTTTCAATGATACACTGCATATTACGTTATATTATAAGGTATTTTCAATGATAAACTACGATATATTAGAAGGTATTTTCAATGATACACTGCATATTACGTTATATTATAAGGTATTTTCAATGATAAACTACGATATATTAGAAGGTATTTTCAATGATACACTGCATATTACGTTATATTATAAGGTATTTTCAATGATACACTGTATATTACGTTATATTACATGGTATTTTCTATGATACACTGCATATTACGTTATATTATAAGGTATTTTCAATGATACACTGGATATTACGTTATATTATAAGGTATTTTCAAAGATACACTACAAATTACGATATGTTATAATGTATTTTCAATGATACACTGCATATTACGTTATATTACATGGTATTTTCATTGATACACTGCATATTACGTTATATTATAAGGTATTTTCAATGATACACTGCATATTACGTTATATTATAAGGTATTTTCAATGATACACTGCATATTACGTTATATTATAATGTATTTTCAATGATACACTGTATATTACGTTATATTACATGGTATTTTCTATGATACACTGCATATTACGTTATATTATAAGGTATTTTCAATGATACACTGCATATTACGATATGATATAAGGTATTTTCAATGATACACTGCATATTACGTTATATCGTAAGGTATTTTCAATGATACACTGCATATTACGTTATATTATAAGGTATTTTAAATGATACACTGCATATTACGATATGTTATAAGGTATTTTCAATGATACACTGTATATTACGTTATATTATAAGGTATTTTCAATGATACACTGCATATTACGTTATATTATAAGGTATTTTCAATGATAAACTACGATATATTAGAAGGTATTTTCAATGATACATTGCATATTACGTTATATTATAAGGTATTTTCAATGATAAACTACGATATATTAGAAGGTATTTTCAATGATACACTGCATATTACGTTATATTATAAGGTATTTTCAATGATAAACTACGATATATTAGAAGGTATTTTCAATGATACACTGCATATTACGTTATATTATAAGGTATTTTCAATGATAAATTACGATATATTAGAAGGTATTTTCAATGATACACTGCATATTACGTTATATTATAAGGTATTTTCAATGATACACTGTATATTACGTTATATTACATGGTATTATCTATGATACACTGCATATTACGTTATATTATAAGGTATTTTCAATGATACACTGCATATTACGATATGATATAAGGTATTTTCAATGATACACTGCATATTACGTTATATCGTAATGTATTTTCAATGATACACTGCATATTACGTTATATTATAATGTATATTCAATGATACACTGCATATTACGTTATATTATAAGGTATTTTCAATGATACACTGCATATTACGTTATATTATAAGGTATTTTCAATGATACACTGCATGTTACGTTATATTATAAGGTATTTTCAATGATAAACTACGATATATTAGAAGGTATTTTCAATGATACACTGCATATTACGTTATATTATAAGGTATTTTCAATGATACACTGTATATTACGTTATATTACATGGTATTTTCTATGATACACTGCATATTACGTTATATTATAAGGTATTTTCAATGATACACTGCATATTACGATATGATATAAGGTATTTTCAATGATACACTGCATATTACGTTATATCGTAAGGTATTTTCAATGATACACTGCATATTACGTTATATTATAAGGTATTTTCAATGATACACTGCATATTACGTTATATTATAAGGTATTTTCAATGATACACTGCATATTACGTTATATTATAAGGTATTTTCAATGATACACTGCATATTACGATATGTTATAAGGTATTTTCAATGATACACTGTATATTACGTTATATTATAAGGTATTTTCAATGATACACTGCATATTACGTTATATTATAAGGTATTTTCAATGATAAACTACGATATATTAGAAGGTATTTTCAATGATACACTGCATATTACGTTATATTATAAGGTATTTTCAATGATAAACTACGATATATTAGAACGTATTTTCAATGATACACTGCATATTACGTTATATTATAAGGTATTTTCAATGATAAACTACGATATATTAGAAGGTATTTTCAATGATACACTGCATATTACGTTATATTATAAGGTATTTTCAATGATAAACTACGATATATTAGAAGGTATTTTCAATGATACACTGCATATTACGTTATATTATAAGGTATTTTCAATGATACACTGTATATTACGTTATATCACATGGTATTTTCTATGATACACTGCATATTACATTATATTATAAGGTATTTTCAATGATACACTGCATATTACGATATGATATAAGGTATTTTCAATGATACACTGCATATTACGTTATATCGTAAGGTATTTTCAATGATACACTGCATATTACGTTATATTATAAGGTATTTTCAATGATACACTGGATATTACGCTATATTATAAGGTATTTTCAAAGATACACTACAAATTACGATATGTTATAAGGTATTTTCAATGGTACACTGCATATTACGTTATATTATATGGTATTTTCAATGATACACTGCATATTACGATATGTAATAAGGTATTTTCAATGATACACTGCATATTACGTTATATTACATGGTATTTTCATTGATACACTGCATATTACGTTATATTATAAGGTATTTTCAATGATACACTGCATATTACGTTATATTATAAGGTATTTTCAATGATACACTGCATATTACGTTATATTATAATGTATTTTCAATGATACACTGCATATTACGTTATATCGTAATGTATTTTCAATGATACACTGCATATTACGTTATATTATAATGTATATTCAATGATACACTGCATATTACGTTATATTATAAGGTATTTTCAATGATACACTGCATATTACGTTATATTATAAGGTATTTTCAATGATACACTGCATATTACGTTATATTATAAGGTATTTTCAATGATAAACTACGATATATTAGAAGGTATTTTCAATGATACACTGCATATTACGTTATATTATAAGGTATTTTCAATGATACACTGTATATTACGTTATATTACATGGTATTTTCTATGATACACTGCATATTACGTTATATTATAAGGTATTTTCAATGATACACTGCATATTACGATATGATATAAGGTATTTTCAATGATACACTGCATATTACGTTATATCGTAAGGTATTTTCAATGATACACTGCATATTACGTTATATTATAAGGTATTTTCAATGATACACTGCATATTACGTTATATTATAAGGTATTTTCAATGATACACTGCATATTACGTTATATTATAAGGTATTTTCAATGATACACTGCATATTACGATATGTTATAAGGTATTTTCAATGATACACTGTATATTACGTTATATTATAAGGTATTTTCAATGATACACTGCATATTACGTTATATTATAAGGTATTTTCAATGATAAACTACGATATATTAGAAGGTATTTTCAATGATACACTGCATATTACGTTATATTATAAGGTATTTTCAATGATAAACTACGATATATTAGAACGTATTTTCAATGATACACTGCATATTACGTTATATTATAAGGTATTTTCAATGATAAACTACGATATATTAGAAGGTATTTTCAATGATACACTGCATATTACGTTATATTATAAGGTATTTTCAATGATAAACTACGATATATTAGAAGGTATTTTCAATGATACACTGCATATTACGTTATATTATAAGGTATTTTCAATGATACACTGTATATTACGTTATATTACATGGTATTTTCTATGATACACTGCATATTACATTATATTATAAGGTATTTTCAATGATACACTGCATATTACGATATGATATAAGGTATTTTCAATGATACACTGCATATTACGTTATATCGTAAGGTATTTTCAATGATACACTGCATATTACGTTATATTATAAGGTATTTTCAATGATACACTGGATATTACGCTATATTATAAGGTATTTTCAAAGATACACTACAAATTACGATATGTTATAAGGTATTTTCAATGGTACACTGCATATTACGTTATATTATATGGTATTTTCAATGATACACTGCATATTACGATATGTAATAAGGTATTTTCAATGATACACTGCATATTACGTTATATTACATGGTATTTTCATTGATACACTGCATATTACGTTATATTATAAGGTATTTTCAATGATACACTGCATATTACGTTATATTATAAGGTATTTTCAATGATACACTGCATATTACGTTATATTATAATGTATTTTCAATGATACACTGTATATTACGTTATATTACATGGTATTTTCTATGATACACTGCATATTACGTTATATTATAAGGTATTTTCAATGATACACTGCATATTACGATATGATATAAGGTATTTTCAATGATACACTGCATATTACGTTATATCGTAAGGTATTTTCAATGATACACTGCATATTACGTTATATTATAAGGTATTTTCAATGATACACTGCATATTACGTTATATTATAAGGTATTTTCAATGATACACTGCATATTACGTTATATTATAAGGTATTTTCAATGATACACTGCATATTACGTTATATTATAAGGTATTTTCAATGATACACTGCATATTACGATATGTTATAAGGTATTTTCAATGATACACTGTATATTACGTTATATTATAAGGTATTATCAAAGATACACTACAAACTACGATATATTAGAAGGTATTTTCAATGATACACTGTATATTACGTTATATTACATGGTATTTTCTATGATACACTGCATATTACGTTATATTATAAGGTATTTTCAATGATACACTGCATATTACGTTATATTATAAGGTATTTTCAAAGATACACTACAAATTACGATATGTTATAATGTATTTTCAATGATACACTGCATATTACGTTATATTACATGGTATTTTCATTGATACACTGCATATTACGTTATATTATAAGGTATTTTCAATGATACACTGCATATTACGTTATATTATAAGGTATTTTCAATGATACACTGCATATTACGTTATATTATAATGTATTTTCAATGATACACTGTATATTACGTTATATTACATGGTATTTTCTATGATACACTGCATATTACGTTATATTATAAGGTATTTTCAATGATACACTGCATATTACGATATGATATAAGGTATTTTCAATGATACACTGCATATTACGTTATATCGTAAGGTATTTTCAATGATACACTGCATATTACGTTATATCGTAAGGTATTTTCAATGATACACTGCATATTACGTTATATTATAAGGTATTTTCAATGATACACTGCATATTACGATATGTTATAAGGTATTTTCAATGATACACTGTATATTACGTTATATTATAAGGTATTTTCAATGATACACTGCATATTACGTTATATTATAAGGTATTTTCAATGATAAACTACGATATATTAGAAGGTATTTTCAATGATACACTGCATATTACGTTATATTATAAGGTATTTTCAATGATAAACTACGATATATTAGATTTTCAATGATACACTGCATATTACGTTATATTATAAGGTATTTTCAATGATAAACTACGATATATTAGAAGGTATTTTCAATGATACACTGCATATTACGTTATATTATAAGGTATTTTCAATGATAAATTACGATATATTAGAAGGTATTTTCAATGATACACTGCATATTACGTTATATTATAAGGTATTTTCAATGATACACTGTATATTACGTTATATTACATGGTATTATCTATGATACACTGCATATTACGTTATATTATAAGGTATTTTAATGATACACTGCATATTACGATATGATATAAGGTATTTTCAATGATACACTGCATATTACGTTATATCGTAATGTATTTTCAATGATACACTGCATATTACGTTATATTATAATGTATTTTCAATGATACACTGCATATTACGTTATATTATAAGGTATTTTCAATGATACACTGCATATTACGTTATATTATAAGGTATTTTCAATGATACACTGCATATTACGTTATATTATAAGGTATTTTCAATGATAAACTACGATATATTAGAAGGTATTTTCAATGATACACTGCATATTACGTTATATTATAAGGTATTTTCAATGATACACTGTATATTACGTTATATTACATGGTATTTTCTATGATACACTGCATATTACGTTATATTATAAGGTATTTTCAATGATACACTGCATATTACGATATGATATAAGGTATTTTCAATGATACACTGCATATTACGTTATATCGTAAGGTATTTTCAATGATACACTGCATATTACGTTATATTATAAGGTATTTTCAATGATACACTGCATATTACGTTATATTATAAGGTATTTTCAATGATAAACTACGATATATTAGAACGTATTTTCAATGATACACTGCATATTACGTTATATTATAAGGTATTTTCAATGATAAACTACGATATATTAGAAGGTATTTTCAATGATACACTGCATATTACGTTATATTATAAGGTATTTTCAATGATAAACTACGATATATTAGAACGTATTTTCAATGATACACTGCATATTACGTTATATTATAAGGTATTTTCAATGATAAACTACGATATATTAGAAGGTATTTTCAATGATACACTGCATATTACGTTATATTATAAGGTATTTTCAATGATAAACTACGATATATTAGAAGGTATTTTCAATGATACACTGCATATTACGTTATATTATAAGGTATTTTCAATGATACACTGTATATTACGTTATATTACATGGTATTTTCTATGATACACTGCATATTACATTATATTATAAGGTATTTTCAATGATACACTGCATATTACGATATGATATAAGGTATTTTCAATGATACACTGCATATTACGTTATATCGTAAGGTATTTTCAATGATACACTGCATATTACGTTATATTATAAGGTATTTTCAATGATACACTGGATATTACGCTATATTATAAGGTATTTTCAAAGATACACTACAAATTACGATATGTTATAAGGTATTTTCAATGGTACACTGCATATTACGTTATATTATATGGTATTTTCAATGATACACTGCATATTACGATATGTAATAAGGTATTTTCAATGATACACTGCATATTACGTTATATTACATGGTATTTTCATTGATACACTGCATATTACGTTATATTATAAGGTATTTTCAATGATACACTGCATATTACGTTATATTATAAGGTATTTTCAATGATACACTGCATATTACGTTATATTATAATGTATTTTCAATGATACACTGTATATTACGTTATATTACATGGTATTTTCTATGATACACTGCATATTACGTTATATTATAAGGTATTTTCAATGATACACTGCATATTACGATATGATATAAGGTATTTTCAATGATACACTGCATATTACGTTATATCGTAAGGTATTTTCAATGATACACTGCATATTACGTTATATTATAAGGTATTTTCAATGATACACTGCATATTACGTTATATTATAAGGTATTTTCAATGATACACTGCATATTACGTTATATTATAAGGTATTTTCAATGATACACTGCATATTACGTTATATTATAAGGTATTTTCAATGATACACTGCATATTACGATATGTTATAAGGTATTTTCAATGATACACTGTATATTACGTTATATTATAAGGTATTATCAAAGATACACTACAAACTACGATATATTAGAAGGTATTTTCAATGATACACTGTATATTACGTTATATTACATGGTATTTTCTATGATACACTGCATATTACGTTATATTATAAGGTATTTTCAATGATACACTGCATATTACGTTATATTATAAGGTATTTTCAAAGATACACTACAAATTACGATATGTTATAATGTATTTTCAATGATACACTGCATATTACGTTATATTACATGGTATTTTCATTGATACACTGCATATTACGTTATATTATAAGGTATTTTCAATGATACACTGCATATTACGTTATATTATAAGGTATTTTCAATGATACACTGCATATTACGTTATATTATAATGTATTTTCAATGATACACTGTATATTACGTTATATTACATGGTATTTTCTATGATACACTGCATATTACGTTATATTATAAGGTATTTTCAATGATACACTGCATATTACGATATGATATAAGGTATTTTCAATGATACACTGCATATTACGTTATATCGTAAGGTATTTTCAATGATACACTGCATATTACGTTATATCGTAAGGTATTTTCAATGATACACTGCATATTACGTTATATTATAAGGTATTTTCAATGATACACTGCATATTACGATATGTTATAAGGTATTTTCAATGATACACTGTATATTACGTTATATTATAAGGTATTTTCAATGATACACTGCATATTACGTTATATTATAAGGTATTTTCAATGATAAACTACGATATATTAGAAGGTATTTTCAATGATACACTGCATATTACGTTATATTATAAGGTATTTTCAATGATAAACTACGATATATTAGAAGGTATTTTCAATGATACACTGCATATTACGTTATATTATAAGGTATTTTCAATGATAAACTACGATATATTAGAAGGTATTTTCAATGATACACTGCATATTACGTTATATTATAAGGTATTTTCAATGATAAATTACGATATATTAGAAGGTATTTTCAATGATACACTGCATATTACGTTATATTATAAGGTATTTTCAATGATACACTGTATATTACGTTATATTACATGGTATTATCTATGATACACTGCATATTACGTTATATTATAAGGTATTTTAATGATACACTGCATATTACGATATGATATAAGGTATTTTCAATGATACACTGCATATTACGTTATATCGTAATGTATTTTCAATGATACACTGCATATTACGTTATATTATAATGTATATTCAATGATACACTGCATATTACGTTATATTATAAGGTATTTTCAATGATACACTGCATATTACGTTATATTATAAGGTATTTTCAATGATACACTGCATATTACGTTATATTATAAGGTATTTTCAATGATAAACTACGATATATTAGAAGGTATTTTCAATGATACACTGCATATTACGTTATATTATAAGGTATTTTCAATGATACACTGTATATTACGTTATATTACATGGTATTTTCTATGATACACTGCATATTACGTTATATTATAAGGTATTTTCAATGATACACTGCATATTACGATATGATATAAGGTATTTTCAATGATACACTGCATATTACGTTATATCGTAAGGTATTTTCAATGATACACTGCATATTACGTTATATTATAAGGTATTTTCAATGATACACTGCATATTACGTTATATTATAAGGTATTTTCAATGATACACTGCATATTACGTTATATTACCAGGTATTTTCAATGATACAATGCATATTACGTTATATTATAAGGTATTATCAAAGATACACTACAAATTACGATATTTTATAAGGTATTTTCAATGGAAGACTGCATATTACGTTATATTACATGGTATTTTTAATGATACACTGCATATTACGATATAATATAAGGTATTTTCAATGATACACTGCATATTACGTTATATCGTAAGGTATTTTCAATGATACACTGCATATTACGTTATATTATAAGGTATTTTCAATGATACACTGCATATTACGTTATATTATAAGGTATTTTCAATGATACACTGCATATTACGTTATATTATAAGGTATTTTCAATGATACACTGCATATTACGATATGTTATAAGGTATTTTCAATGATACACTGTATATTACGTTATATTATAAGGTATTTTCAATGATACACTGCATATTACGTTATATTATAAGGTATTTTCAATGATAAACTACGATATATTAGAAGGTATTTTCAATGATACACTGCATATTACGTTATATTATAAGGTATTTTCAATGATAAACTACGATATATTAGAACGTATTTTCAATGATACACTGCATATTACGTTATATTATAAGGTATTTTCAATGATAAACTACGATATATTAGAACGTATTTTCAATGATACACTGCATATTACGTTATATTATAAGGTATTTTCAATGATAAACTACGATATATTAGAAGGTATTTTCAATGATACACTGCATATTACGTTATATTATAAGGTATTTTCAATGATACACTGTATATTACGTTATATTACATGGTATTTTCTATGATACACTGCATATTACATTATATTATAAGGTATTTTCAATGATACACTGCATATTACGATATGATATAAGGTATTTTCAATGATACACTGCATATTACGTTATATCGTAAGGTATTTTCAATGATACACTGCATATTACGTTATATTATAAGGTATTTTCAATGATACACTGGATATTACGCTATATTATAAGGTATTTTCAAAGATACACTACAAATTACGATATGTTATAAGGTATTTTCAATGATACACTGCATATTACGTTATATTATATGGTATTTTCAATGATACACTGCATATTACGATATGTAATAAGGTATTTTCAATGATACACTGCATATTACGTTATATTACATGGTATTTTCATTGATACACTGCATATTACGTTATATTATAAGGTATTTTCAATGATACACTGCATATTACGTTATATTATAAGGTATTTTCAAAGATACACTACAAATTACGATATGTTATAAGGTATTTTCAATGGTACACTGCATATTACGTTATATTATATGGTATTTTCAATGATACACTGCATATTACGATATGTAATAAGGTATTTTCAATGATACACTGCATATTACGTTATATTACATGGTATTTTCATTGATACACTGCATATTACGTTATAGTATAAGGTATTTTCAATGGTACACTGCATATTACGTTATATTATAAGGTATTTTCAATGATACACTGCATATTACGTTATATTATAAGGTATTTTCAATGATAAACTACGATATATTAGAAGGTATTTTCAATGATGCACTGCATATTACGTTATATTAGAAGGTATTTTCAATGATACACTGCATATTACGTTATATTACCAGGTATTTTCAATGATACACTGCATATTACGTTATATTATAAGGTATTATCAAAGATACACTACAAACTACGATATATTAGAAGGTATTTTCAATGATACACTGCATATTACGTTATATTATAAGGTATTTTCAATGATAAACTACGATATATTAGAAGGTATTTTCAATGATACACTGCATATTACGTTATATTATAAGGTATTTTCAATGATACACTGTATATTACGTTATATTACATGGTATTTTCTATGATACACTGCATATTACGTTATATTATAAGGTATTTTCAATGATACACTGGATATTACGCTATATTATAAGGTATTTTCAAAGATACACTACAAATTACGATATGTTATAAGGTATTTTCAATGGTACACTGCATATTACGTTATATTACATGGTATTTTCAATGATACACTGCATATTACGCTATATTACCAGGTATTTTCAATGATACACTGCATATTACGTTATATTATAAGGTATTATCAAAGATACACTACAAATTACGATATGTTATAAGGTATTTTCAATGGTACACTGCATATTACGTTATATTACATGGTATTTTCAATGATACACTGCATATTACGTTATATTATAAGGTATTTTCAATGATACACTGCATATTACGATATGTTATAAGGTATTTTCAATGATACACTGTATATTACGTTATATTATAAGGTATTTTCAATGATACACTGCATATTACGCTATATTATAAGGTATTTTCAATGATACACTGCATATTACGCTATATTATAAGGTATTTTCAATGATACACTACATATTATGTTATATTATAAGGTATTTTCAATGATACACTGCATGTTACGTTATATTATAAGGTATTTTCAATGATACACTGCATATCACGTTATATTATAAGGTATTTTCTATGATACACTGCATATTAGGATATGTTATAAGGTATTTTCAATGATACACTGCATATTACGTTATATTACATGGCATTTTCTATGATACACTGCATATTACGTTATATTATAAGGTATATTCAATAATACACTGCATATTACGTTATATTATAAGGTATTTTCAATGATACACTGCATATTTCGTTATATTATAAGGTATATTCAATGATACACTGCATATTACGTTATATTATAAGGTATTTTCAATGATACACTGCATATTACGTTATATTATAAGGTATTTTCAATGATAAACTACGATATATTAGAAGGTATTTTCAATGATGCACTGCATATTACGTTATATTATAAGGTATTTTCAATGATAAACTACGATATATTAGAAGGTATTTTCAATGATACACTGCATATTACGATATGTTATAAGGTATTTTCTATGATACACTGCATATTACGTTATATTAGAAGGTATTTTCAATGATACACTGCATATTACGTTATATTACCAGGTATTTTCAATGATACACTGCATATTACGTTATATTATAAGGTATTATCAAAGATACACTACAAACTACGATATATTAGAAGGTATTTTCAATGATACACTGCATATTACGTTATATTATAAGGTATTTTCAATGATAAACTACGATATATTAGAAGGTATTTTCAATGATACACTGCATATTACGTTATATTATAAGGTATTTTCAATGATACACTGTATATTACGTTATATTACATGGTATTTTCTATGATACACTGCATATTACGTTATATTATAAGGTATTTTCAATGATACACTGGATATTACGCTATATTATAAGGTATTTTCAAAGATACACTACAAATTACGATATGTTATAAGGTATTTTCAATGGTACACTGCATATTACGTTATATTACATGGTATTTTCAATGATACACTGCATATTACGATATGTTATAAGGTATTTTCAATGATACACTGTATATTACGTTATATTATAAGGTATTTTCAATGATACACTGCATATTACGTTATATTATAAGGTATTTTCAATGATAAACTACGATATATTAGAAGGTATTTTCAATGATACACTGCATATTACGTTATATTATAAGGTATTTTCAATGATAAACTACGATATATTAGAAGGTATTTTCAATGATGCACTGCATATTACGTTATATTATAAGGTATTTTCAATGATAAACTACGATATATTAGAAGGTATTTTCAATGATACACTGCATATTACGATATGTTATAAGGTATTTTCAATGATGCACTGCATATTACGTTATATCGTAAGGTATTTTCAATGATACACTGCATATTACGCTATATTACCAGGTATTTTCAATGATACACTGCATATTACGTTATATTATAAGGTATTATCAAAGATACACTACAAATTACGATATGTTATAAGGTATTTTCAATGGTACACTGCATATTACGTTATATTACATGGTATTTTCAATGATACACTGCATATTACGTTATATTATAAGGTATTTTCAATGATACACTGCATATTACGATATGTTATAAGGTATTTTCAATGATACACTGTATATTACGTTATATTATAAGGTATTTTCAATGATACACTGCATATTACGCTATATTATAAGGTATTTTCAATGATACACTGCATATTACGCTATATTATAAGGTATTTTCAATGATACACTACATATTATGTTATATTATAAGGTATTTTCAATGATACACTGCATGTTACGTTATATTATAAGGTATTTTCAATGATACACTGCATATCACGTTATATTATAAGGTATTTTCTATGATACACTGCATATTAGGATATGTTATAAGGTATTTTCAATGATACACTGCATATTACGTTATATTACATGGCATTTTCTATGATACACTGCATATTACGTTATATTATAAGGTATTTTCAATAATACACTGCATATTACGTTATATTATAAGGTATTTTCAATGATACACTGCATATTTCGTTATATTATAAGGTATATTCAATGATACACTGCATATTACGTTATATTATAAGGTATTTTCAATGATACACTGCATATTACGTGTCACGTTGCCCTTTTTCCGTCGGACCGAGTACGGGGAAGAACGGCAACTTCCGGGATTTTATAGGCGCTGAGGCCGGGCCGCGCGCGGCCGTGCGGACGCGGTCCACCCGGGACAAACGCACCTCTCGAAATTCGATCAAGATTGACGTGATTCGACAAGTTCGGGCGCCAGGTACCGGAAGGGTACCGCACGAAACGTTCTCTCGGTTTGCTCGCGGGTCAGCTGACGCGAAGGCCGAATATCGAGAAGCGCGAGGTCGAGAGGGAGGCGCGAGGAGTCGGAAGTTCGGACACGGGAATAGCGGGGACAGCCCTCACGGCAGGGCGGATCTCACAGGCGAAATTAACGAATTCGATTTTCGCTCTCAGTCATTTAATTAGTCGTCAATAATTACAGGCGCGCGGCCACGTGGCCGCAACCGGGAGCCCGCGCTCCTTGTACAGGATTGCGATAAGGTGGAGGTTCGCAGCGCGCGGTTGTCGACGTGCGAAGACGTTCGTCGCACGGGTCGCGACTGTCGCAATCGTTCTCGGGAAATTCGAAAGTTTCCGCGAACGAGATGGTAACGGCTCGCGCGATCTAAGCGATATCTAATTCCCGCGAAATGGCGATTCCTACCTTCGCGAAACGCGTACTGTAATGTCCGCGAAACGGAGCTATCTCACGACGCTGTCGGTTCTCCCGAGGAAAACTTCCGATATGCTAACGGAAGGGAACCTCTTGAATCGGCTCAAAGTACCGTCGGATCGGTACGAGCCCTGGGCACGAGGCGGGAAGCGCCTCGGCACACGCGAATATCGGGGACAGAGTCGGCGATCGGCTCGTGCCCCCCGCGAAATTAACGAGCTCGCTCGTAGACGAGTTTACGGAATCACTGTCGACTTACCGTGACTCGGAATCGGTGTCCTTCGGAAGTAATAGGACGGCTGTGTTTCCTTCCCTCGATAGTCGGGATTCTCGACACCGGCACTCTCCGCACGCGGAATCTAACGTACGAGATCTTTCGGTATCAAAACAGAGCGGCACTCTCGCGATGCGAGCCGGTACGACAGTGATTCCTTCGATTCTCGCCACGGCGCGTATCGATTCTGGTTCCCCCCACTCTAGCGACCTAGCCGAAATCCCCTAGTGGCGTACTTCACGCTGGCGATCTAGCGCTACGCAGGGCCGTGTCCTAACGGAACCTAGGAGCCCGAGAATTACTCGCGAAATTACCGGTTGCGATAAACGACCGGTGAGGATGTTCCCTCTCAGGTGTCTTGTCCACCACCCACGCTAGAACCCCATTTTAAGCGGGGTGAGGCGACGACGGGATCGCGAAAAGAACGATGTTCGGTAGGGGTTCTGGTCCCACGTCGGCGCCTCCGGGTTGATTGGCCCGTGTGTTTTGACTCCTTTTATATTCGCCCGTGCACGGACTATTGTTGTTCGGCCTTTCTCAGATTTCGGGCGCTCCTTGCCTTGGTTTCCTGCTTCGGGAGTTTTCGGCGGTCTCGTCGCCCTGATGATACGCCCCTGCAACTTAGCCGTACTCGGCAAACGTATCGGGCGTCAGCTGGAATTTCGGTATTTTTGTTTCCTCGGGGAACGCTCGCTTTTCCGCGTGCGGATTCGTGGTTCGAGACAGGATCGGCCCGGTCCATACGTAACTCGGTTTTTCTTTTCGCTATTCTTGGGGTAGGGAAGGGACGCTGCAAACTTGCAACGTCACAACTCCCCCCCCCTTAAAATGGACCGGACCGACAACGGTTCGTCGAACCTGTGATTCCGAGCTCGTTGTCGAAAGAGCGTTCCCTTCGGAAGTTTTCCCCTCACACCTGAAAACCTGCAACCTCGGACAGACACACGCTCCCCATGCAATTTTTCTTATTCGACTACTTGTCTTTATTACGTGATTCGGAAGAGATTCCTCGCGAAACCTTAACCTACTTTGTGGCGGGTATGAAATAAGTTTGTAGCTTTCTTTCCTTTTTGTTTTATAAAAATATTTAATTTTCAGTCGTTCTTATAATCGCTGGTACTGTATTTACTGACTAGAAATAACGAGAAACGTGGTTCCTAACCAACCACCGGAACGGTAACGAAACTGAGAGAAAAAAAAATTTTAGGTCGGTCCCGGGATTTTACGGGACTCCACAAAAAAAAATCAAATGCGGAGCCGGTACCCCCGATCTTGGGGCCCTCCGATAACTGGAGCGACCTTTTCTAACGAGAAAAAACACAAAACGATAGCGGAACCGGAATGTGCGGAATGTAACCGAGAAGACACACAAACAAAAAAAACGGTAGCGGAACCGGAATGTGCGGAATGTAACCGAGAAGACACACAAAAAACGATAGCGGAAACGGTAGCAGCTCGGCTGGCTCGATAGACGCGGGCGGAAATAACCGGAACGACACGGGGCCTATTTTCTGCCCTTGATGTCCCGCCACTGTTCTTTCTGGGGTTGAGGGGGCCCCACGAAAACCCAATTCGGTCCACAGGACTCGCACGTCCTTACCGACCGGTCGGGCCTTCCGCAGCGGTAGCAGTGCGGGCGTGACCTCCTTGGACATTCGGTACGGCGGTGTCCATATTTCCCGCAGTTCCAGCAGGCGTCCGGGTCCCGGGCTGCCTGCTTCTCGCCCCTTTCCCTCCTCTCGTACTGCGCCCAGGAGGCCGTCGCTTCATTCTTCGGGGTGCAGTACTTAGATGTTTTGGTGAGTCGGGACGGCTGTTGCATCTTTCCCGCGGTAAATTCCTCCTCTTCTCCCTCTCCCTTTCGGGGTGGTTCGGCCTGCGGTAATTTCGTCTCCAGGCAAATGAGGTCCCCTTTTTCGCCTGGGACATATGGCCCTTTTTTGCCCTTCTCCTCCTCCGGGAGGTGATGTTCTGGAGGAAGTACCACTAATCCGACTTCCTTCTTCGCCTCCGGGAGGGGTCGGTTCGGCTCTATTGGCGGCGTTATCGCCGCTGCTGCCTCGTCCAATGGGCCTAGCAGGTCGCCCACGGGAACTGCGCAGACGACTCTCTCCACGTCCTCTGCCTCTCCGAGGACGAAATTCCTCATCGCGATTATCGTCTGCGCCACCATCTCCAGATTTTTGGCGGCATCGGCGTAGCGCTCATTTACCTCATTGAGCTTCGGCATCTGTAATTGTTATTTCGTTGTTGTTGTGTTCTTTCCCGCATTTTCTACCGGTGGTGTGTACGTTTTTAGGTCCGAGATATGGGCCTTTCCCGCGTCCTTCCCCTCCTTGGTACTCAATCGGTACACTACGGGGGATAATTTCGCGTCGATTTTAAACGGACCGCTAAATTTTGGGCAAAGTTTGGCGGCGATATTCTGTGCCGCCGACGATAGGACGCGGTTTCGTTTGAGGACCCATTCCCCTATCTCGAACTGTGCGTCTTTTTTATTGCGGTTATAATACTTTGCTTGGGTTTCGTAAGCGCGATCTAAATTTTCTACTATCCAATGCCGTAACGTAGCTAAATGCCCCATCCTCTCTTTCCATTTCTCGTTCGGGGTTACCTCGATATCTAGGGGGTTTCCGTGCTCGTCCCGATGGCACGATGCAGGTTTCGGTTCTCGTCCGAAATTCAAAAATGCGGGAGATGCCTGTAGTACTGTGTGGTATGCGGTATTATACGCGAAGCGGAATTTCGATAAATTCGCGTCCCAATCGCGATGGTCTTTTCCGATAAACGCAACTATCATGGTTTTTAATACGCGATTAACCCGTTCTACCGGATTCGCCTGCGGGTGATACGGAGGTGTTGTCGTAATTTTTATCCCGTAGGTTTTCGCTAGCTCGTGAATCGCTTTATTAACAAATTCGGTACCGTTATCGGTTAGTAATACTTCTGGGGTTCCCCAGCGCGAGAAAATTAAATCTTCCAGGGCTTCGGAAATTTTTACCCCTGTTGCCCGGCGGAGGGGACAGCATTCTACCCATTTTGTAAAAAGATCTTGCATTACTAGCAAGTAGGAGTACCCTGCACGACTCGACGGAAACGGGCCCATTATGTCCGCGGCGACGACAATCCACGGAGCTTCGATACGACGCCTTCCCATGAGCCCGGAGGGGAGAGTTTGTTCCACCTTCGTTACTTGGCAAATGGGGCAGCGTCGCACGTACTCGACCACGGTTCGAAACATACCCGGCCAATAATATCTGGTCGCGACTCGGTGGTAAGTTTTTTCTACGCCAAGATGACCCGCTTGCGCTTCGTCGTGCGATTCTTTTAGAATCTCGGGTCTCCCCTCTACTGGTACGACTAACTTCCATTCATTTAAGTCGCCCCCGAGAATCTCGGCCATTAATGGGTCGGTACGGCGATGGAAAAGCTGCCCCCCTCGGCTCGACCAGTCAGGGTGTTTTTCCGGGGAACTTTCTACTGCCCGAAATTTTTCCTCATACCAATCTAGTCGTATCGCGGCCACGGTCTCTTCCGCGTTTTCCCCCTTTTCGGTATTTTCAAACATTCGCGAAAGGGCGTCCGGTACGCGGTTTAATGCGCCCTGTCGATAAACGATTTCGAAATCGTATTCTAGCAGTTGTAATGCCCAACGAGCGAGCCTTCCTGATGGATTTCGTAATTGTCGTAACCACCGTAAACTATTGTGATCCGTGATTACCGTAAAACGGTAACCCTCCAAATACGGTCGGAATTTCTGTACGGCCCACACGATAGCGAGACATTCTAGTTCCGTCGCGGAATATTTTCGTTCGGCGTTGTTTAAAGACCGACTCGCGAATGCGATAACCCTTTCGACTTCCTCGATCTCCTGCACCAGTACTGCGCCCAGACCAACGGTACTCGCGTCGGTTTGGAGAACGAACGGTAACTCGAAATGTGGGCATGCAAGGGTCGGGGCTGTCGCGATCAAAGATCTTACTTTTTCGAAAGCGGATTGTTGTCCGCTTTCCCACTTCCATGTTTGTCCCTTCCGAAGCAAAATGTTCATCGGTTCCGATACCGTTGCGAAATCCGGAATGAATCTTCGATACCACGAAGCCATTCCGAGAAATCGTCTAAGTTGTTTAATATTTCTCGGAACCGGAAAGGACAGAACAGGCGCGACTTTGTCTCCGTCGACTTTTAGCCCCTCCCTGCTGACCACGAATCCCAAATACCGTACCTCCTCCCTGCAGAATTCGCATTTATCCGGGTTTATTATCAGGCCGGCCGTTTTTACTCTATTTAGAACCCGGCTGAGCCACTCGAGATGTTGGTCGAACGTCGTCGTCGCGATAATAATATCGTCCAAATACGCGAACGCATGGGGCTCCATTTCCGGTCCTATTAGGCGATCTAATAAGCGTTGAAACGTAGCCGGGGCTCCCGTGAGTCCGTACGGCATACGTTTGAATTGAAACAACCCCTTCCCCGGAACGGTAAACGCGGTAATCTGCTTGCTCGATTCTTCGAGCGGTATTTGGAAGTACGCCTGGCTGAGATCGAGGGTCGAGATATATCGCGCGGCCCGTAATTTATCTAGAATGCTCGTCATAATCGGTAGCGGATACGCGTCTTTTTTCGAGACTTCATTGACCTTGCGAAAATCTAAACAAAACCGATAGGTACCATTTGGCTTCTTGACCATGACGATAGGGCTTGACCATTCACTTTCTGACGGCTCGATAATTCCGGTGGCCAGTAACGAATCTACTTCTTTATAGATCGCTTCCTGAACTTTCGGTGAAACCGTGTAATAACGTTGTTTAATTGGCTTATTATCGCCAACATCAATTTTGTGCATGGTCAAGTCCGTTACGCCCGGTACTCCCGCAAAATCTTTCATTTCGCGTTTTAAAAATTTCCGTAGCCGCTCCTTTTCGTTGACCGTTAAAATCTGTAGGCCACAACAGAGCGGCTCGCTCATTGTTCTGCCGAAGGGAAATTCGACACGTGGTCGCGACGCGAAGTACCACACGGCTCGATGGTATTCGACTACGATACCGAATTTTGCGATTACGTCAATTCCCAATAATACGGAATTGACTAAATTATCGAGAACGCGTACGAGAATTTCGTGGGTCTGGTCTCCGATTCGCAATTTAAAACGTGCCTGTACGGTCGCGCGATCGACTGCCCCCGTGGCCAAAAGAAAATAACACGGTCGCTCAGCTGCTGATATCTGGGCTGCATCTCCGATTAAATTTAAAACGGCGCGACTTACGAACGATATCGAAGAACCGGAATCAATTAGGGCTTTTACGACATGTTTTCCGATACGCGCGTCGATTACGAGAAGCGACGGTCGAGGCGCGCGGTCGCGCTCGACACTTTGTTCGCTTACGCGCGCCGAAATCAAAACATACGGTACCGATAATTTTTCGTCCGAGAGAGGTAATAATTCTCGCGACGCCGACAGATGTTTTTCCGGAGCCGTTAATAATTTTGGCGAAGCCGATCGGGCTCTTACGAGCGGCTCCCTCGTTCGTTTCCCGCGTTCCGATTGCACCGACGGCATTGCTTCGAGGTTACCCCCTGTTCGCCGCATCGGTAGCAATGGATTCGCGGTCTTTCACGACAATTTCGCGATCGATGGCCCGGCTTTTGACAGTTCCAGCACGTGTCGTCAGCCGTCGGTTGGTTGTCCGGCGACTTGACGGCGCGACCGGTACCTGCAACCGTCGGGCCTTCCCAGCTGTTCTCGCCGCGCGTCATACGCGCCGGTTTCGGGCGCGGTCGGTTGGTCGAGCGTTCGGTGGTAGGGGCTCCGCGGGAACGAGAGGGGCCGGCGCGGTATCTCTCTTCCTCGCTGTCGGTACTCTCGGCTGCGGCGATACGATTTACGGTCTCATATTTCGACGTCCAATGGGCTTTTTCCCGACCTAGGTTTTTCGTTTTCTTCGTGTATCTCCGCGGATCGTAATCAAATTCTTTATTCGCGAGGAACGGAGAGCGATAAACGTCAACGGTTCCGGGAGAGAGATGCCGCGCGGCTTCTCGCATGTTTATTTCTAATTCGCGTACCGTATTTAACGACGCGAGCGGTATTACTGCCCGCAATTCATCTCGCGCGCCCCAATAGATTAATTTCATTTTCTTTTCTTCCGGCCACGGTTTCTGCAATCGCTGCATCATAACCTTCATGTACGTGAGGTAATCGCGTACAGGTTCGTCCGGACCCTGTTTCCGCACGCGGAGATCGTGCTCGAGAAGTTCTTGGTAATCCGGATCGCGGAAATTTAGACGCCATTCTTCGGTAAATTCGTCCCACGTGGTCATTACGGGGCAGGTGGAGTACCAGAGCGCTGCAACGCCCGAGAGACAAACCGGCAAACAGCGTAGGAGGTCCTCGTCTTGAAGGTTCGAAACCCTTCGCAAATCCGTGAGTCGGGTGAAGAACATTTCTGAATCTTCCCCCGCCTCTCCGGAGAATTTGAGCTGCCATTTTCGTACCACCTCGTAGGCCGTTAGCGGTTTCTCTCTCTTTACTACGGGGCTCGGCTCTTCCTTGGTACTCGGGGGCACGGAAACACCGGTTTCGAAACCTTGGGTCGGACGACGCCGCGGAGTCGGTATTTGCAGGGTCGTTACAGTTCGGTGCGGGCTGAGGTCCACCGGGTCGCTTTTTACAGTCGGCCCGGTGTACCCCTCTCCGTCGCACTCGCTATATTCCGACCGATCGTCATCCTTCCAAACCTTCGAGCTGGTGTACATCTTTCCGTCACCCGGTATGTCGTTCGAAACTGCGAAGTTTGTTTTTCTTCGCGTCACGGTCAATACCAGGTCCCCCTTGACTCAAGGCCTTTTAACGCGAACTATACAGCGCGATGTTTACGCGACTTGTCCGGACACCTTAGTTCGCACGGAACCGTTGTTCTCTGTTACCCGTAACACGAAACCCGATTTCTTCGACCTACACGAATTCTCTTACGCGTGTTTTCCGAACGCGTACCACATAGCGCTATCGACAACGCCTATTATTGGAGCAATAACAACTCTAATGCTACAGGAATCTCCCGTACGACAATACGCGGTACACGACAATGTCACTAACAATTACAAACGTTAACGGTTTCTCGGATGGGAATTTTGGAAAGGGCCACGATATTTGCCCCAACACCGAAAAACGTACACACCCTTACATAATTTACAAATTTACAAAATTTACCAAATTATACAATTTATTTTACAATAATACTGTCGAGCTTGCTCGTTGTAAATTTTCCTCCGTCGAGAGGTACGCACGGAGAAAACGCTAGACGTTACGAAACGTGGTTGAGCGTGGTCTCCGAGCACAGCGTCGGAGAGATAGTCCTTTGTATTTCGTCGAATACGCGATTCCCGAAAACTGACCGCGACCTTTCTGTGAGAGTCCCTAGCTATTACCGTGCCTCTCTCTGTTCTCGGAAAAACCCTTACAAGAGAGAGGTCCCTGTTCGGGCGCCAATTTGTCACGTTGCCCTTTTTCCGTCGGACCGAGTACGGGGAAGAACGGCAACTTCCGGGATTTTATAGGCGCTGAGGCCGGGCCGCGCGCGGCCGTGCGGACGCGGTCCACCCGGGACAAACGCACCTCTCGAAATTCGATCAAGATTGACGTGATTCGACAAGTTCGGGCGCCAGGTACCGGAAGGGTACCGCACGAAACGTTCTCTCGGTTTGCTCGCGGGTCAGCTGACGCGAAGGCCGAATATCGAGAAGCGCGAGGTCGAGAGGGAGGCGCGAGGAGTCGGAAGTTCGGACACGGGAATAGCGGGGACAGCCCTCACGGCAGGGCGGATCTCACAGGCGAAATTAACGAATTCGATTTTCGCTCTCAGTCATTTAATTAGTCGTCAATAATTACAGGCGCGCGGCCACGTGGCCGCAACCGGGAGCCCGCGCTCCTTGTACAGGATTGCGATAAGGTGGAGGTTCGCAGCGCGCGGTTGTCGACGTGCGAAGACGTTCGTCGCACGGGTCGCGACTGTCGCAATCGTTCTCGGGAAATTCGAAAGTTTCCGCGAACGAGATGGTAACGGCTCGCGCGATCTAAGCGATATCTAATTCCCGCGAAATGGCGATTCCTACCTTCGCGAAACGCGTACTGTAATGTCCGCGAAACGGAGCTATCTCACGACGCTGTCGGTTCTCCCGAGGAAAACTTCCGATATGCTAACGGAAGGGAACCTCTTGAATCGGCTCAAAGTACCGTCGGATCGGTACGAGCCCTGGGCACGAGGCGGGAAGCGCCTCGGCACACGCGAATATCGGGGACAGAGTCGGCGATCGGCTCGTGCCCCCCGCGAAATTAACGAGCTCGCTCGTAGACGAGTTTACGGAATCACTGTCGACTTACCGTGACTCGGAATCGGTGTCCTTCGGAAGTAATAGGACGGCTGTGTTTCCTTCCCTCGATAGTCGGGATTCTCGACACCGGCACTCTCCGCACGCGGAATCTAACGTACGAGATCTTTCGGTATCAAAACAGAGCGGCACTCTCGCGATGCGAGCCGGTACGACAGTGATTCCTTCGATTCTCGCCACGGCGCGTATCGATTCTGGTTCCCCCCACTCTAGCGACCTAGCCGAAATCCCCTAGTGGCGTACTTCACGCTGGCGATCTAGCGCTACGCAGGGCCGTGTCCTAACGGAACCTAGGAGCCCGAGAATTACTCGCGAAATTACCGGTTGCGATAAACGACCGGTGAGGATGTTCCCTCTCAGGTGTCTTGTCCACCACCCACGCTAGAACCCCATTTTAAGCGGGGTGAGGCGACGACGGGATCGCGAAAAGAACGATGTTCGGTAGGGGTTCTGGTCCCACGTCGGCGCCTCCGGGTTGATTGGCCCGTGTGTTTTGACTCCTTTTATATTCGCCCGTGCACGGACTATTGTTGTTCGGCCTTTCTCAGATTTCGGGCGCTCCTTGCCTTGGTTTCCTGCTTCGGGAGTTTTCGGCGGTCTCGTCGCCCTGATGATACGCCCCTGCAACTTAGCCGTACTCGGCAAACGTATCGGGCGTCAGCTGGAATTTCGGTATTTTTGTTTCCTCGGGGAACGCTCGCTTTTCCGCGTGCGGATTCGTGGTTCGAGACAGGATCGGCCCGGTCCATACGTAACTCGGTTTTTCTTTTCGCTATTCTTGGGGTAGGGAAGGGACGCTGCAAACTTGCAACGTCACATACGTTATATTATAAGGTATTTTCAATGATACACTGTATATTACGTTATATTACATGGTATTTTCTATGATACACTGCATATTACGTTATATTATAAGGTATTTTCAATGATACACTGCATATTACGTTATATTATAAGGTATTTTCAAAGATACACTACAAATTACGATATGTTATAAGGTATTTTCAATGATACACTGCATATTACGTTATATTATAAGGTATTTTCAATGATACACTGCATATTATGTTATATTATAAGGTATTTTCAATGATAAACTACGATATATTAGAAGGTATTTTCAATGATACACTGCATATTACGTTATATTATAAGGTATTTTCAATGATAAACTACGATATATTAGAAGGTATTTTCAATGATGCACTGCATATTACGTTATATTATAAGGTATTTTCAATGATAAACTACGATATATTAGAAGGTATTTTCAATGATACACTGCATATTACGATATGTTATAAGGTATTTTCAATGATACACTGCATATTACGTTATATCGTAAGGTATTTTCAATGATACACTGCATATTACGCTATATTACCAGGTATTTTCAATGATACACTGCATATTACGTTATATTATAAGGTATTATCAAAGATACACTACAAATTACGATATGTTATAAGGTATTTTCAATGGTACACTGCATATTACGTTATATTACATGGTATTTTCAATGATACACTGCATATTACGTTATATTATAAGGTATTTTCAATGATACACTGCATATTACGATATGTTATAAGGTATTTTCAATGATACACTGTATATTACGTTATATTATAAGGTATTTTCAATGATACACTGCATATTACGCTATATTATAAGGTATTTTCAATGATACACTGCATATTACGCTATATTATAAGGTATTTTCAATGATACACTACATATTATGTTATATTATAAGGTATTTTCAATGATACACTGCATGTTACGTTATATTATAATGTATTTTCAATGATACACTGCATATCACGTTATATTATAAGGTATTTTCTATGATACACTGCATATTAGGATATGTTATAAGGCATTTTCAATGATACACTGCATATTACGTTATATTACATGGCATTTTCTATGATACACTGCATATTACGTTATATTATAAGGTATTTTCAATAATACACTGCATATTACGTTATATTATAAGGTATTTTCAATGATACACTGCATATTTCGTTATATTATAAGGTATATTCAATGATACACTGCATATTACGTTATATTATAAGGTATTTTCAATGATACACTGCATATTACGTTATATTATAAGGTATTTTCAATGATACACTGTATATTACGTTATATTACATGGTATTTTCTATGATACACTGCATATTACGTTATATTATAAGGTATTTTCAATGATACACTGCATATTACGTTATATTATAAGGTATTTTCAAAGATACACTACAAATTACGATATGTTATAAGGTATTTTCAATGATACACTGCATATTACGTTATATTATAAGGTATTTTCAATGATACACTGCATATTATGTTATATTATAAGGTATTTTCAATGATAAACTACGATATATTAGAAGGTATTTTCAATGATACACTGCATATTACGTTATATTATAAGGTATTTTCAATGATAAACTACGATATATTAGAAGGTATTTTCAATGATGCACTGCATATTACGTTATATTATAAGGTATTTTCAATGATAAACTAAGATATATTAGAAGGTATTTTCAATGATACACTGCATATTACGTTATATTATAAGGTATTTTCAATGATACACTGCATATTACGTTATATTATAAGGTATTTTCAATGATACACTGCATATTACGATATGTTATAAGGTATTTTCAATGATACACTACATATTACGTTATATTATAAGGTATTTTCAATGATACACTGCATGTTACGTTATATTATAAGGTATTTTCAATGATACACTGCATATTACGTTATATTATAAGGTATTTTCAATGATAAACTACGATATATTAGAAGGTATTTTCAATGATACACTGCATATTACGTTATATTATAAGGTATTTTCAATGATACACTGTATATTACGTTATATTACATGGTATTTTCTATGATACGCTGCATATTACGTTATATTATAAGGTATTTTCAATGATACACTGCATATTACGATATGATATAAGGTATTTTCAATGATACACTGGATATTACGTTATATCGTAAGGTATTTTCAATGATACACTGCATATTACGTTATATTATAAGGTATTTTCAATGGTAAACTACGATATATTAGAAGGTATTTTCAATGATACACTGCATATTACGTTATATTATAAGGTATTTTCAATGATAAACTACGATATATTAGAAGGTATTTTCAATGATACACTGCATATTACGTTATATTATAAGGTATTTTCAATGATAAACTACGATATATTAGAAGGTATTTTCAATGATAAACTACGATATATTAGAAGGTATTTTCAATGATACACTGCATATTACGTTATATTATAAGGTATTTTCAATGATACACTGTATATTACGTTATATTACATGGTATTTTCTATGATACACTGCATATTACGTTATATTATAAGGTATTTTCAATGATACACTGCATATTACGATATGATAAAAGGTATTTTCAATGATACACTGCATATTACGTTATATCGTAAGGTATTTTCAATGATACACTGCATATTACGTTATATTATAAGGTATTTTCAATGATACACTGGATATTACGCTATATTATAAGGTATTTTCAAAGATACACTACAAATTACGATATGTTATAAGGTATTTTCAATGGTACACTGCATATTACGTTATATTATAAGGTATTTTCAATGATACACTGCATATTACGTTATATTATAAGGTATTTTCAATGATAAACTACGATATATTAGAAGGTATTTTCAATGATACACTGCATATTACGTTATATTATAAGGTATTTTCAATGATACACTGTATATTACGTTATATTACATGGTATTTTCTATGATACACTGCATATTACGTTATATTATAAGGTATTTTCAATGATACACTGCATATTACGTTATATTATAAGGTATTTTCAATGATACACTGCATATTACGTTATATTATAAGGTATTTTCAATGATACACTGCATATTACGTTATATTATAAGGTATTTTCAATGATACACTGCTTATTACGCTATATTATAAGGTATTTTCAATGATACACTGCATATTACGCTATATTATAAGGTATTTTCAATGATACACTACATATTACGTTATATTATAAGGTATTTTCAATGATACACTGCATATTACGATATGATATAAGGTATTTTCAATGATACACTGCATATTACGTTATATCGTATGGTATTTTCAATGATACACTGCATATTACGTTATATTATAAGGTATTTTCAATGATACACTGCATATTACGTTATATTATAAGGTATTTTCAATGATACACTGCATATTACGTTATATTATAAGGTATTTTCAATGATACACTGCATATTACGTTATATTAGAAGGTATTTTCAATGATACACTGCATATTACGTTATATTACCAGGTATTTTCAATGATACACTGCATATTACGTTATATTATAAGGTATTATCAAAGATACACTACAAATTACGATATGTTATAAGGTATTTTCAATGGTACACTGCATATTACGTTATATTACATGGTATTTTCAATGATACACTGCATATTACGTTATATTATAAGGTATTTTCAATGATACACTGCATATTACGTTATATTATAAGGTATTTTCAATGATACACTGCATATTACGTTATATTAGAAGGTATTTTCAATGATACACTGCATATTACGTTATATTACCAGGTGTTTTCAATGATACACTGCATATTACGTTATATTGTAAGGTATTATCAAAGATACACTACAAACTACGATATATTAGAAGGTATTTTCAATGATACACTGCATATTACGTTATATTATAAGGTATTTTCAATGATACACTGCATATTACGATATGATATAAGGTATTTTCAATGATACACTGGATATTACGTTATATCGTAAGGTATTTTCAATGATACACTGCATATTACGTTATATTATAAGGTATTTTCAACGATACACCGCATGTTACGCTATATTGTAAGGTATTTTCAATGATACACTGTATATTACGTTATATTATAAGGTATTTTCAAAGATACACTACAAATTACGATATGTTATAAGGTATTTTCAATGATACACTGCATATTACGTTATATTATAAGGTATTTTCAATGATACACTGTATATTACGTTATATTACATGGTATTTTCAATGATAAACTACGATATATTAGAAGGTATTTTCAATGATACACTGCATATTACGTTATATTATAAGGTATTTTCAATGATAAACTACGATATATTAGAAGGTATTTTCAATGATACACTGCATATTACGTTATATTATAAGGTATTTTCAATGGTAAACTACGATATATTAGAAGGTATTTTCAATGATACACTGCATATTACGTTATATTATAAGGTATTTTCAATGATAAACTACGATATATTAGAAGGTATTTTCAATGATACACTGCATATTACGTTATATTATAAGGTATTTTCAATGATAAACTACGATATATTAGAAGGTATTTTCAATGATAAACTACGATATATTAGAAGGTATTTTCAATGATACACTGCATATTACGTTATATTATAAGGTATTTTCAATGATACACTGTATATTACGTTATATTACATGGTATTTTCTATGATACACTGCATATTACGTTATATTATAAGGTATTTTCAATGATACACTGCATATTACGATATGATATAAGGTATTTTCAATGATACACTGCATATTACGTTATATCGTAAGGTATTTTCAATGATACACTGCATATTACGTTATATTATAAGGTATTTTCAATGATACACTGGATATTACGCTATATTATAAGGTATTTTCAATGATACACTGCATATTACGATATGTTATAAGGTATTTTCAATGATACACTGTATATTACGTTATATTATAAG
The DNA here is from genome assembly GCA_916610255.1 of Lasioglossum lativentre. Classification (NCBI taxonomy): domain Eukaryota; kingdom Metazoa; phylum Arthropoda; class Insecta; order Hymenoptera; family Halictidae; genus Lasioglossum; species Lasioglossum lativentre. The sequence goes on along the minus strand of CAKAJI010000824.1, from coordinate 8,244 downwards.
GTATTTTCAATGATACACTGCATATTACGTTATATTATAAGGTATTTTCAATGATAAACTACGATATATTAGAAGGTATTTTCAATGATACACTGCATATTACGTTATATTATAAGGTATTTTCAATGATACACTGCATATTACGATATGTTATAAGGTATTTTCAATGATACACTGTATATTACGTTATATTATAAGGTATTTTCAATGATACACTGCATATTACGTTATATTATAAGGTATTTTCAATGATAAACTACGATATATTAGAAGGTATTTTCAATGATACACTGCATATTACGTTATATTATAAGGTATTTTCAATGATACACTGTATATTACGTTATATTACATGGTATTTTCTATGATACACTGCATATTACGTTATATTATAAGGTATTTTCAATGATACACTGCATATTACGATATGATATAAGGTATTTTCAATGATACACTGGATATTACGTTATATCGTAAGGTATTTTCAATGATACACTGCATGTTACGTTATATTATAAGGTATTTTCAACGATACACTGCATGTTACGCTATATTGTAAGGTATTTTCAATGATACACTGTATATTACGTTATATTATAAGGTATTTTCAAAGATACACTACAAATTACGATATGTTATAAGGTATTTTCAATGATACACTGCATATTACGTTATATTATAAGGTATTTTCAATGATACACTGTATATTACGTTATATTACATGGTATTTTCAATGATAAACTACGATATATTAGAAGGTATTTTCAATGATACACTGCATATTACGTTATATTACCAGGTATTTTCAATGATACACTGCATATTACGTTATATTATAAGGTATTATCAAAGATACACTACAAATTACGATATGTTATAAGGTATTTTCAATGGTACACTGCATATTACGTTATATTACATGGTATTTTCAATGATACACTGCATATTACGTTATATTATAAGGTATTTTCAATGATACACTGCATATTACGTTATATTATAAGGTATTTTCAATGATACACTGCATATTACGTTATATTAGAAGGTATTTTCAATGATACACTGCATATTACGTTATATTACCAGGTATTTTCAATGATACACTGCATATTACGTTATATTGTAAGGTATTATCAAAGATACACTACAAACTACGATATATTAGAAGGTATTTTCAATGATACACTGCATATTACGTTATATTACATGGTATTTTCAATGATACACTGCATATTACGTTATATTATAAGGTATTTTCAATGATACACTGCATATTACGATATGATATAAGGTATTTTCAATGATACACTGCATATTACGTTATATCGTAAGGTATTTTCAATGATACACTGCATATTACGTTATATTATAAGGTATTTTCAATGATACACTGGATATTACGCTATATTATAAGGTATTTTCAATGATACACTGCATATTACGATATGTTATAAGGTATTTTCAATGATACACTGTATATTACGTTATATTATAAGGTATTTTCAATGATACACTGCATATTACGTTATATTATAAGGTATTTTCAATGATAAACTACGATATATTAGAAGGTATTTTCAATGATACACTGCATATTACGTTATATTATAAGGTATTTTCAATGATACACTGCATATTACGATATGTTATAAGGTATTTTCAATGATACACTGTATATTACGTTATATTATAAGGTATTTTCAATGATACACTGCATATTACGTTATATTATAAGGTATTTTCAATGATAAACTACGATATATTAGAAGGTATTTTCAATGATACACTGCATATTACGTTATATTATAAGGTATTTTCAATGATACACTGTATATTACGTTATATTACATGGTATTTTCTATGATACACTGCATATTACGTTATATTATAAGGTATTTTCAATGATACACTGCATATTACGATATGATATAAGGTATTTTCAATGATACACTGGATATTACGTTATATCGTAAGGTATTTTCAATGATACACTGCATGTTACGTTATATTATAAGGTATTTTCAACGATACACTGCATGTTACGCTATATTGTAAGGTATTTTCAATGATACACTGTATATTACGTTATATTATAAGGTATTTTCAAAGATACACTACAAATTACGATATGTTATAAGGTATTTTCAATGATACACTGCATATTACGTTATATTATAAGGTATTTTCAATGATACACTGTATATTACGTTATATTACATGGTATTTTCAATGATAAACTACGATATATTAGAAGGTATTTTCAATGATACACTGCATATTACGTTATATTACCAGGTATTTTCAATGATACACTGCATATTACGTTATATTATAAGGTATTATCAAAGATACACTACAAATTACGATATGTTATAAGGTATTTTCAATGGTACACTGCATATTACGTTATATTACATGGTATTTTCAATGATACACTGCATATTACGTTATATTATAAGGTATTTTCAATGATACACTGCATATTACGTTATATTATAAGGTATTTTCAATGATACACTGCATATTACGTTATATTAGAAGGTATTTTCAATGATACACTGCATATTACGTTATATTACCAGGTATTTTCAATGATACACTGCATATTACGTTATATTGTAAGGTATTATCAAAGATACACTACAAACTACGATATATTAGAAGGTATTTTCAATGATACACTGCATATTACGTTATATTATAAGGTATTTTCAATGATACACTGTATATTACGTTATATTACATGGTATTTTCTATGATACACTGCATATTACGTTATATTATAAGGTATTTTCAATGATACACTGCATATTACGATATGATATAAGGTATTTTCAATGATACACTGCATATTACGTTATATCGTAAGGTATTTTCAATGATACACTGCATATTACGTTATATTATAAGGTATTTTCAATGATACACTGCATATTACGTTATATTGTAAGGTATTTTCAATGATACACTGCATATTACGTTATATTACCAGGTATTTTCAATGATACAATGCATATTACGTTATATTATAAGGTATTTTCAATGATAAACTACGATATATTAGAAGGTATTTTCAATGATACACTGCATATTACGTTATATTATAAGGTATTTTCAATGATACACTGCATATTACGATATGTTATAAGGTATTTTCAATGATACACTGTATATTACGTTATATTATAAGGTATTTTCAATGATACACTGCATATTACGTTATATTATAAGGTATTTTCAATGATAAACTACGATATATTAGAAGGTATTTTCAATGATACACTGCATATTACGTTATATTATAAGGTATTTTCAATGATACACTGTATATTACGTTATATTACATGGTATTTTCAATGATAAACTACGATATATTAGAAGGTATTTTCAATGATACACTGCATATTACGTTATATTACCAGGTATTTTCAATGATACACTGCATATTACGTTATATTATAAGGTATTATCAAAGATACACTACAAATTACGATATGTTATAAGGTATTTTCAATGGTACACTGCATATTACGTTATATTACATGGTATTTTCAATGATACACTGCATATTACGTTATATTATAAGGTATTTTCAATGATACACAGCATATTACGTTATATTATAAGGTATTTTCAATGATACACTGCATATTACGTTATATTAGAAGGTATTTTCAATGATACACTGCATATTACGTTATATTACCAGGTATTTTCAATGATACACTGCATATTACGTTATATTGTAAGGTATTATCAAAGATACACTACAAACTACGATATATTAGAAGGTATTTTCAATGATACACTGCATATTACGTTATATTATAAGGTATTTTCAATGATACACTGTATATTACGTTATATTACATGGTATTTTCTATGATACACTGCATATTACGTTATATTATAAGGTATTTTCAATGATACACTGCATATTACGATATGATATAAGGTATTTTCAATGATACACTGGATATTACGTTATATCGTAAGGTATTTTCAATGATACACTGCATATTACGTTATATTATAAGGTATTTTCAACGATACACTGCATGTTACGCTATATTGTAAGGTATTTTCAATGATACACTGTATATTACGTTATATTATAAGGTATTTTCAAAGATACACTACAAATTACGATATGTTATAAGGTATTTTCAATGATACACTGCATATTACGTTATATTATAAGGTATTTTCAATGATACACTGTATATTACGTTATATTACATGGTATTTTCAATGATAAACTACGATATATTAGAAGGTATTTTCAATGATACACTGCATATTACGTTATATTACCAGGTATTTTCAATGATACACTGCATATTACGTTATATTATAAGGTATTATCAAAGATACACTACAAATTACGATATGTTATAAGGTATTTTCAATGGTACACTGCATATTACGTTATATTACATGGTATTTTCAATGATACACTGCATATTACGTTATATTATAAGGTATTTTCAATGATACACTGCATATTACGTTATATTATAAGGTATTTTCAATGATACACTGCATATTACGTTATATTAGAAGGTATTTTCAATGATACACTGCATATTACGTTATATTACCAGGTATTTTCAATGATACACTGCATATTACGTTATATTGTAAGGTATTATCAAAGATACACTACAAACTACGATATATTAGAAGGTATTTTCAATGATACACTGCATATTACGTTATATTATAAGGTATTTTCAATGATACACTGTATATTACGTTATATTACATGGTATTTTCTATGATACACTGCATATTACGTTATATTATAAGGTATTTTCAATGATACACTGCATATTACGATATGATATAAGGTATTTTCAATGATACACTGCATATTACGTTATATCGTAAGGTATTTTCAATGATACACTGCATATTACGTTATATTATAAGGTATTTTCAATGATACACTGCATATTACGTTATATTGTAAGGTATTTTCAATGATACACTGCATATTACGTTATATTACCAGGTATTTTCAATGATACAATGCATATTACGTTATATTATAAGGTATTTTCAATGATAAACTACGATATATTATAAGGTATTTTCAATGATACACTGCATATTACGTTATATTATAAGGTATTTTCAATGATACACTGCATATTACGATATGTTATAAGGTATTTTCAATGATACACTGTATATTACGTTATATTATAAGGTATTTTCAATGATACACTGGATATTACGTTATATTGTAAGGTATTATCAAAGATACACTACAAACTACGATATATTAGAAGGTATTTTCAATGATACACTGCATATTACGTTATATTACATGGTATTTTCAATGATACACTGCATATTACGTTATATTATAAGGTATTTTCAATGATACACTGCATATTACGATATGATATAAGGTATTTTCAATGATACACTGCATATTACGTTATATCGTAAGGTATTTTCAATGATACACTGCATATTACGTTATATTATAAGGTATTTTCAATGATACACTGGATATTACGCTATATTATAAGGTATTTTCAATGATACACTGCATATTACGATATGTTATAAGGTATTTTCAATGATACACTGTATATTACGTTATATTATAAGGTATTTTCAATGATACACTGCATATTACGTTATATTATAAGGTATTTTCAATGATAAACTACGATATATTAGAAGGTATTTTCAATGATACACTGCATATTACGTTATATTATAAGGTATTTTCAATGATACACTGCATATTACGATATGTTATAAGGTATTTTCAATGATACACTGTATATTACGTTATATTATAAGGTATTTTCAATGATACACTGCATATTACGTTATATTATAAGGTATTTTCAATGATAAACTACGATATATTAGAAGGTATTTTCAATGATACACTGCATATTACGTTATATTATAAGGTATTTTCAATGATACACTGTATATTACGTTATATTACATGGTATTTTCTATGATACACTGCATATTACGTTATATTATAAGGTATTTTCAATGATACACTGCATATTACGATATGATATAAGGTATTTTCAATGATACACTGGATATTACGTTATATCGTAAGGTATTTTCAATGATACACTGCATATTACGTTATATTATAAGGTATTTTCAACGATACACTGCATGTTACGCTATATTGTAAGGTATTTTCAATGATACACTGTATATTACGTTATATTATAAGGTATTTTCAAAGATACACTACAAATTACGATATGTTATAAGGTATTTTCAATGATACACTGCATATTACGTTATATTATAAGGTATTTTCAATGATACACTGTATATTACGTTATATTACATGGTATTTTCAATGATAAACTACGATATATTAGAAGGTATTTTCAATGATACACTGCATATTACGTTATATTACCAGGTATTTTCAATGATACACTGCATATTACGTTATATTATAAGGTATTTTCAATGATACACTACAAATTACGATATGTTATAAGGTATTTTCAATGGTACACTGCATATTACGTTATATTACATGGTATTTTCAATGATACACTGCATATTACGTTATATTATAAGGTATTTTCAATGATACACTGCATATTACGTTATATTATAAGGTATTTTCAATGATACACTGCATATTACGTTATATTAGAAGGTATTTTCAATGATACACTGCATATTACGTTATATTACCAGGTATTTTCAATGATACACTGCATATTACGTTATATTGTAAGGTATTATCAAAGATACACTACAAACTACGATATATTAGAAGGTATTTTCAATGATACACTGCATATTACGTTATATTATAAGGTATTTTCAATGATACACTGTATATTACGTTATATTACATGGTATTTTCTATGATACACTGCATATTACGTTATATTATAAGGTATTTTCAATGATACACTGCATATATTCTAAGGTATTTTCAATGATACACTGCATATTACGTTATATCGTAAGGTATTTTCAATGATACACTGCATATTACGTTATATTATAAGGTATTTTCAATGATACACTGCATATTACGTTATATTGTAAGGTATTTTCAATGATACACTGCATATTATGTTATATTAGCAGGTATTTTCAATGATACAATGCATATTACGTTATATTATAAGGTATTTTCAATGATAAACTACGATATATTAGAAGGTATTTTTCAATGATACACTGCATATTACGTTTATATTATAAGGTATTTTCAATGATACACTGCAATATTACGATATGTTATAAGGTATTTTAAATGATACACTGTATATTACGTTATATTATAAGGTATTTTCAATGATACACTGCATAATTACGTTATATTATAAGGTATTTTCAATGATAAACTACGATATATTAGAGGTATTTTCATGATACACTGCATATTACGTTATATTATAAGGTATTTTCAATGATACACTGCATATTACGTTATATTACATGGTATTTTCAATGATAAACTACGATATATTAGAAGGTATTTTCAATGATACACTGCATATTACGTTATATTACCAGTTATTTTCAATGATACACTGCATATTACGTTATATTATAAGGTATTATCAAAGATACACTACAAATTACGATATGTTATAAGGTATTTTCAATGTTACACTGCATATTACGTTATATTACATGGTATTTTCAATGATACACTGCATATTACGTTATATTATAAGGTATTTTCAATGGATACACTGGCATATTACGTTATATTATAAGGTATTTTCAATGATACACTGCATATTACGTTATATTAGAAGGTATTTTCAATGATACACTGCATATTACGTTATATTACCAGGTATTTTCAATGATACACTGCATATTACGTTATATTGTAAGGTATTATCAAAGATACACTACAAACTACGATATATTAGAAGGTATTTTCAATGATACACTGCATATTACGTTATATTATAAGGTATTTTCAATGATACACTGTATATTACGTTATATTACATGGTATTTTTCCTATGATACACTGCATATTACGTTATATTATAAGGTATTTTCAATGATACACTGCATATTACGATATGATATAAGGTATTTTCAATGATACACTGGATATTACGTTATATCGTAAGGTATTTTCAATGATACACTGCATATTACGTTATATTATAAGGTATTTTCAACGATACACTGCATGTTACGCTATATTGTAAGGTATTTTCAATGATACACTGTATATTACGTTATATTATAAGG
>CAKAJI010000823.1:0-95412 GCA_916610255.1 Lasioglossum lativentre | reverse complement strand
GGTATTTCCAATGATACACTGCATATTACGTTATATTATAAGGTATTTTCAATGATACAATGCATATTACGTTATATTAGAAGGTATTTTTCAATGACAGACTGCAAATATTACGTTTCATTATAATGTATTTTCAATGAATCACTGCATATTACGTTATATTATAAAGTATTTTCAATGATACACTGTATATTACGTTATAGTATAAGGTATTTTCTATGATACACTGCATATTACGTTATATTATAAGGTATTTTCAATGATACACTACGATATATTATAAGATATTTTCAATGATTCACTGCATATTACATTACATTATAAGGTATTTTCAATGAATCACTGCATATTACGTTATATTATAAGGTATTTTCAATGATACACTGCATATTACGTTATATTATAAGGAATTTTAAATGATACACTACAAATTACGATATATTCTACGGTATTTTCAATGATACACTGCATATTACGTTATATTATAAGGTATTTTCAATGATACAATGCATATTACGTTATATTAGAAGGTATTTTCAATGACAGACTGCAAATATTACGTTTCATTATAATGTATTTTCAATGAATCACTGCATATTACGTTATATTATAAAGTATTTTCAGTGATACACTGCATATTACATTATATTATAAGTTATTTTCAATGATACACTGCATATTACATTATTTTATAATGTATTTTCAATGGGAGACTGCATATTACGTTATATTATAAGGTATTTTCAATGATACACTGCATATTACGTTATATTATAAGGTATTTTCAATGATACACTGCATATTACGTTATATTATAAGGTATTTTCAGTGATAGACGGGATATTACGTTATATTATAAGTATTTTCAATGATACACTGCATATTACGTTATATTATAAGGAATTTTAAATGATACACTGCATATTAAATTACATTATAAGGTATTTTCAATGATACACTGCATATTACGTTATATTATAAGCTATTTTCAATGATACACTGCATATTACTTTATATTATAATATATTTTCAATGATACACTACAAATTACGTTATATTATAAGGTATTTTCAATGATACACTACAAATTACGATATATTATAAAGTATTTTCAATGATACATTGCATATTAAATTACATTATAAGGTATTTTCAATGATACACTGCATATTACGTTATATTGTAAGCTATTTTCAATGATACACTGCATATCACTTTATATTACAATATATTTTCAATGATACACTACAAATTACGTTATATTATAAGGTATTTTCAATGATACACTACAAATTACGATATATTATAAAGTATTTTCAATGATACATTGCATATTAAAATTACATTATAAGGTATTTTCAATGATACACTGCATATTACGTTATAATATAAGCTATTTTCAATGATACACTGCATATTACTTTATATTATAATATATTTTCAATGATACACTACAAATTACGTTATATTATAAGGTATTTTCAATGATACACTACAAATTACGATATATTATAAAGTATTTTCAATGATACATTGCATATTAAATTACATTATAAGGTATTTTCAATGATACACTGCATATTACGTTATATTGTAAGCTATTTTCAATGATACACTGCATATCACTTTATATTACAATATATTTTCAATGATACACTACAAATTACGTTTATATTATAAGGTATTTTCAATGATACACTACAAATTACGATATATTATAAAGTATTTTCAATGATACATTGCATATTAAATTACATTATAAGGTATTTTCAATGATACACTGCATATTACGTTATATTATAAGGTATTTTCAGTGATAGACTGGATATTACGTTATATTATAAGGTATTTTCAATGATACACTGCATATTACGTTATATTATAATGTATTTCCAATTATACACTGCCTATTACGTTATATTATAAGGTATTTTCAAAGATACACTGCATATTACGTTATATTATAAGGTATTTTCAATGATACACTGCATATTACGTTATATTATAAGGTATTTTCAATGATACACTGCATATTACTTTATATTATAATATATTTTCAATGATACACTACAAATTACGTTATATTATAAGGTATTTTCAATGATAGACTACAAATTACGATATATTATAAAGTATTTTCAATGATACATTGCATATTAAATTACATTATAAGGTATTTTCAATGATACACTGCATATTACGTTATATTATAAGGTATTTTCAATGATACACTACGATATATTATAAGATATTTTCAATGATACTACAAATTACGTTATATTATAAGGTATTTTTCAATGATACACTACAAATTACGATATATTATAAGGTATTTTCAATGATACACTGTATATTACGTTATAGTATAAGGTATTTTCTATGATACACTGCATATTACGTTATAGTATAAGGTATTTTCAATGATACACTACAATTACGATATATTATAAGGTATTTTCAATGATAGACTGCATATTACGTTATATTATATGGTATTTCCAATGATAGACTGCATATTACATTGTATTGTAAGGTATTTCAATGATACACTGCATATTACGTTATATTATAAGGTATTTTCAATGATACACTGCATATTACGTTATAGTATAAGGTATTTTCTATGATACACTGCATATTACTTTATATTATAATATATTTTCAATGATACACTACAAATTACGTTATATTATAAGGTATTTTCAATGATACACTACAAATTACGATTATTTTATAATGTATTTCCAATGATACATTGCATATTACGTTATATTATAAGCTATATTCAATGATACACTACAATTACGATATATTCTAAAGTATTTTCAATGATACACTGTATATTACGTTATATTTTAGGGTATTTTCAATGATACACTGCGTATTACGTTATATTATATGTTATTTTCATTGATAGACTGCATATTACCTTATATAATAAGGTATTTTCAATGATAGACTGCAAATATCACGTTTATATTATAAGGTATTTTCAATGATACACTGCATATTACGTTATATTATAAGTTATTTTCAATGATACACTGCATATTACATTATTTTATAATGTATTTTCAATGGGAGACTGCATATTACGTTATATTATAAGCTATTTTCAATGATACACAGCATATTACGTTATATTATAAGGTATTTTCAATGAAACACTGCATATTACGTTATATTATAAGGTATTTTAAATGATACACTGCATATTAAATTACATTATAAGGTATTTTCAATGATACACTGCATATTACGTTATATTATGAGGTATTTTCAATGATAGACTGCATATCAGGTTATTTATAGGGTATTTTCAATGATTCACTGCATATTACGTTATATTAAAATCTATTTTCAATGATACACTGCATATTACATTACATTATAAGGTATTTTCAATGATACACTGCATATTACGTTATATTATAAGGAATTTGCAATGATACACAGCATATTACGTTATATTATAAGGTATTTTCAATGAAACACTGCATATTACGTTATATTATAAGGAATTTTAAATGATACACTGCATATTAAATTACATTATAAGGTATTTTCAATGATACACTGCATATTACGTTATATTATAAGGTATTTTCAATAATAGACTACAAATTACGATATATTATATAGTATTTTCAATGATACACTGTATATTACGTTATAGTATAAGGTATTTTCAATGATTCACTGCATATTACATTACATTATAAGGTATTTTCAATGATACACTGCATATTACGTTATATTATAAGGTATTTTCAGTGATAGACTGGATATTACGTTATATTATAAGGTATTTTCAATGATACACTGCATATTACGTTATATTATAAGGAATTTTAAATGATACACTGCATATTAAATTACATTATAAGGTATTTTCAATGATACACTGCATATTACGTTATATTATAAGGTATTTTCAGTGATACACTGCATATTACGTTATATTATAAGGAATTTTAAATGATACACTACAAATTACGATACATTATAAGGTATTTTCAATGATACACTGCATATTACGGTATATTATAAGGTAATTTCAGTGATAGACTGCATATTACGTTATATTATAAGGTATTTTCAATGATGCACTGCTTATTACGTTATATTATTAGGTATTTTCAATGATACACTAAAAAATTACTATATATTATAAGGTATTTCCAATGATACACTGCATATTACGTTATATTATAAGGTATTTTCAATGATACAATGCATATTACGTTATATTAGAAGGTATTTTCAATGACAGACTGCAAATATTACGTTTCATTATAATGTATTTTCAATGAATCACTGCATATTACGTTATATTATAAAGTATTTTCAATGATACACTGTATATTACGTTATAGTATAAGGTATTTTCTATGATACACTGCATATTACGTTATATTATAAGGTATTTTCAATGATACACTACGATATATTATAAGATATTTTCAATGATTCACTGCATATTACATTACATTATAAGGTATTTTCAATGAATCACTGCATATTACGTTATATTATAAGGTATTTTCAATGATACACTGCATATTACGTTATATTATAAGGAATTTTAAATGATACACTACAAATTACGATATATTCTACGGTATTTTCAATGATACACTGCATATTACGTTATATTATAAGGTATTTTCAATGATACAATGCATATTACGTTATATTAGAAGGTATTTTCAATGACAGACTGCAAATATTACGTTTCATTATAATGTATTTTCAATGAATCACTGCATATTACGTTATATTATAAAGTATTTTCAGTGATACACTGCATATTACATTATATTATAAGTTATTTTCAATGATACACTGCATATTACATTATTTTATAATGTATTTTCAATGGGAGACTGCATATTACGTTATATTATAAGGTATTTTCAATGATACACTGCATATTACGTTATATTATAAGGTATTTTCAATGATACACTGCATATTACGTTATATTATAAGGTATTTTCAGTGATAGACGGGATATTACGTTATATTATAAGGTATTTTCAATGATACACTGCATATTACGTAATATTATAAGGAATTTTAAATGATACACTGCATATTAAATTACATTATAAGGTATTTTCAATGATACACTGCATATTACGTTATATTATAAGCTATTTTCAATGATACACTGCATATTACTTTATATTATAATATATTTTCAATGATACACTACAAATTACGTTATATTATAAGGTATTTTCAATGATACACTACAAATTACGATATATTATAAAGTATTTTCAATGATACATTGCATATTAAATTACATTATAAGGTATTTTCAATGATACACTGCATATTACGTTATATTGTAAGCTATTTTCAATGATACACTGCATATCACTTTATATTACAATATATTTTCAATGATACACTACAAATTACGTTATATTATAAGGTATTTTCAATGATACACTACAAATTACGATATATTATAAAGTATTTTCAATGATACATTGCATATTAAATTACATTATAAGGTATTTTCAATGATACACTGCATATTACGTTATATTATAAGGTATTTTCAATGATACACTGCATATTACTTTATATTATAATATATTTTCAATGATACACTACAAATTACGTTATATTATAAGGTATTTTCAATGATACACTACAAATTACGATATATTATAAAGTATTTTCAATGATACATTGCATATTAAATTACATTATAAGGTATTTTCAATGATACACTGCATATTACGTTATATTGTAAGCTATTTTCAATGATACACTGCATATCACTTTATATTACAATATATTTTCAATGATACACTACAAATTACGTTATATTATAAGGTATTTTCAATGATACACTACAAATTACGATATATTATAAAGTATTTTCAATGATACATTGCATATTAAATTACATTATAAGGTATTTTCAATGATACACTGCATATTACGTTATATTATAAGGTATTTTCAGTGATAGACTGGATATTACGTTATATCATAAGGTATTTTCAATGATACACTGCATATTACGTTATATTATAATGTATTTCCAATTATACACTGCCTATTACGTTATATTATAAGGTATTTTCAAAGATACACTGCATATTACGTTATATTATAAGGTATTTTCAATGATACACTGCATATTACGTTATATTATAAGGTATTTTCAATGATACACTGCATATTACGTTATATTATAATATATTTTCAATGATACACTACAAATTACGTTATATTATAAGGTATTTTCAATGATAGACTACAAATTACGATATATTATAAAGTATTTTCAATGATACATTGCATATTACATTACATTATAAGGTATTTTCAATGATACACTGCATATTACGTTATATTATAAGGTATTTTCAATGATACACTACGATATATTATAAGATATTTTCAATGATACTACAAATTACGTTATATTATAAGGTATTTTCAATGATACACTACAAATTACGATATATTATAAAGTATTTTCAATGATACACTGTATATTACGTTATAGTATAAGGTATTTTCTATGATACACTGCATATTACGTTATAGTATAAGGTATTTTCAATGATACACTACAATTACGATATATTATAAGGTATTTTCAATGATAGACTGCATATTACGTTATATTATATGGTATTTCCAATGATAGACTGCATATTACATTGTATTGTAAGGTATTTTCAATGATACACTGCATATTACGTTATATTATAAGGTATTTTCAATGATACACTGCATATTACGTTATATTATAAGGTATTTTCAATGATACACTGCATATTACTTTATATTATAATATATTTTCAATGATACACTACAAATTACGTTATATTATAAGGTATTTTCAATGATACACTACAAATTACGATATATTATAAAGTATTTTCAATGATACATTGCATATTACGTTATATTATAAGCTATATTCAATGATACACTACAATTACGATATATTCTAAAGTATTTTCAATGATACACTGTATATTACGTTATATTTTAGGGTATTTTCAATGATACACTGCGTATTACGTTATATTATATGTTATTTTCATTGATAGACTGCATATTACCTTATATAATAAGGTATTTTCAATGATAGACTGCAAATATCACGTTATATTATAAGGTATTTTCAATGATACACTGCATATTACTTTATATTATAAGGTATTTTCAATGATACACTGCATATTACATTATTTTATAATGTATTTTCAATGGGAGACTGCATATTACGTTATATTATAAGCTATTTTCAATGATACACAGCATATTACGTTATATTATAAGGTATTTTCAATGAAACACTGCATATTACGTTATATTATAAGGAATTTTAAATGATACACTGCATATTACATTATTTTATAAGGTATTTTCAACGACACACTGCATATTACGATATAATATGAGGTATTTTCAATGATAGACTGCATATCAGGTTATTTATAGGGTATTTTCAATGATTCACTGCATATTACGTTATATTAAAATCTATTTTCAATGATACACTGCATATTACATTACATTATAAGGTATTTTCAATGATACACTGCATATTACGTTATATTATAAGGAATTTGCAATGATACACAGCATATTACGTTATATTATAAGGTATTTTCAATGAAACACTGCATATTACGTTATATTATAAGGAATTTTAAATGATACACTGCATATTAAATTACATTATAAGGTATTTTCAATGATACACTGCATATTACGTTATATTATAAGGTATTTTCAATAATAGACTACAAATTACGATATATTATATAGTATTTTCAATGATACACTGTATATTACGTTATAGTATAAGGTATTTTCAATGATTCACTGCATATTACATTACATTATAAGGTATTTTCAATGATACACTGCATATTACGTTATATTATAAGGTATTTTCAGTGATAGACGGGATATTACGTTATATTATAAGGTATTTTCAATGATACACTGCATATTACGTTATATTATAAGGAATTTTAAATGATACACTGCATATTAAATTACATTATAAGGTATTTTCAATGATACACTGCATATTACGTTATATTATAAGGTATTTTCAGTGATACACTGCATATTACGTTATATTATAAGGAATTTTAAATGATACACTACAAATTACGATACATTATAAGGTATTTTCAATGATACACTGCATATTACGGTATATTATAAGGTATTTTCAGTGATAGACTGCATATTACGTTATATTATAAGGTATTTTCAATGATGCACTGCTTATTACGTTATATTATTAGGTATTTTCAATGATACACTAAAAAATTACTATATATTATAAGGTATTTCCAATGATACACTGCATATTACGTTATATTATAAGGTATTTTCAATGATACAATGCATATTACGTTATATTAGAAGGTATTTTCAATGACAGACTGCAAATATTACGTTTCATTATAATGTATTTTCAATGAATCACTGCATATTACGTTATATTATAAAGTATTTTCAATGATACACTGTATATTACGTTATAGTATAAGGTATTTTCTATGATACACTGCATATTACGTTATATTATAAGGTATTTTCAATGATACACTACGATATATTATAAGATATTTTCAATGATTCACTGCATATTACATTACATTATAAGGTATTTTCAATGAATCACTGCATATTACGTTATATTATAAGGTATTTTCAATGATACACTGCATATTACGTTATATTATAAGGAATTTTAAATGATACACTACAAATTACGATATATTCTACGGTATTTTCAATGATACACTGCATATTACGTTATATTATAAGGTATTTTCAATGATACAATGCATATTACGTTATATTAGAAGGTATTTTCAATGACAGACTGCAAATATTACGTTTCATTATAATGTATTTTCAATGAATCACTGCATATTACGTTATATTATAAAGTATTTTCAGTGATACACTGCATATTACATTATATTATAAGGTATTTTCAATGATACACTGCATATTACATTATTTTATAATGTATTTTCAATGGGAGACTGCATATTACGTTATATTATAAGGTATTTTCAATGATACACTGCATATTACGTTATATTATAAGGTATTTTCAATGATACACTGCATATTACGTTATATTATAAGGTATTTTCAGTGATAGACGGGATATTACGTTATATTATAAGGTATTTTCAATGATACACTGCATATTACGTTATATTATAAGGAATTTTAAATGATACACTGCATATTAAATTACATTATAAGGTATTTTCAATGATACACTGCATATTACGTTATATTATAAGCTATTTTCAATGATACACTGCATATTACTTTATATTATAATATATTTTCAATGATACACTACAAATTACGTTATATTATAAGGTATTTTCAATGATACACTACAAATTACGATATATTATAAAGTATTTTCAATGATACATTGCATATTAAATTACATTATAAGGTATTTTCAATGATACACTGCATATTACGTTATATTGTAAGCTATTTTCAATGATACACTGCATATCACTTTATATTACAATATATTTTCAATGATACACTACAAATTACGTTATATTATAAGGTATTTTCAATGATACACTACAAATTACGATATATTATAAAGTATTTTCAATGATACATTGCATATTAAATTACATTATAAGGTATTTTCAATGATACACTGCATATTACGTTATATTATAAGGTATTTTCAATGATACACTGCATATTACGTTATATTATAAGGTATTTTCAATGATACACTACAAATTACGTTATATTATAAGGTATTTTCAATGATACACTACAAATTACGATATATTATAAAGTATTTTCAATGATACATTGCATATTAAATTACATTATAAGGTATTTTCAATGATACACTGCATATTACGTTATATTGTAAGCTATTTTCAATGATACACTGCATATCACTTTATATTACAATATATTTTCAATGATACACTACAAATTACGTTATATTATAAGGTATTTTCAATGATACACTACAAATTACGATATATTATAAAGTATTTTCAATGATACATTGCATATTAAATTACATTATAAGGTATTTTCAATGATACACTGCATATTACGTTATATTATAAGGTATTTTCAGTGATAGACTGGATATTACGTTATATTATAAGGTATTTTCAATGATACACTGCATATTACGTTATATTATAATGTATTTCCAATTATACACTGCCTATTACGTTATATTATAAGGTATTTTCAAAGATACACTGCATATTACGTTATATTATAAGGTATTTTCAATGATACACTGCATATTACGTTATATTATAAGGTATTTTCAATGATACACTGCATATTACTTTATATTATAATATATTTTCAATGATACACTACAAATTACGTTATATTATAAGGTATTTTCAATGATAGACTACAAATTACGATATATTATAAAGTATTTTCAATGATACATTGCATATTAAATTACATTATAAGGTATTTTCAATGATACACTGCATATTACGTTATATTATAAGGTATTTTCAATGATACACTACGATATATTATAAGATATTTTCAATGATACTACAAATTACGTTATATTATAAGGTATTTTCAATGATACACTACAAATTACGATATATTATAAAGTATTTTCAATGATACACTGTATATTACGTTATAGTATAAGGTATTTTCTATGATACACTGCATATTACGTTATAGTATAAGGTATTTTCAATGATACACTACAATTACGATATATTATAAGGTATTTTCAATGATAGACTGCATATTACGTTATATTATATGGTATTTCCAATGATAGACTGCATATTACATTGTATTGTAAGGTATTTTCAATGATACACTGCATATTACGTTATATTATAAGGTATTTTCAATGATACACTGCATATTACGTTATATTATAAGCTATTTTCAATGATACACTGCATATTACTTTATATTATAATATATTTTCAATGATACACTACAAATTACGTTATATTATAAGGTATTTTCAATGATACACTACAAATTACGATATATTATAAAGTATTTTCAATGATACATTGCATATTACGTTATATTATAAGCTATATTCAATGATACACTACAATTACGATATATTCTAAAGTATTTTCAATGATACACTGTATATTACGTTATATTTTAGGGTATTTTCAATGATACACTGCGTATTACGTTATATTATATGTTATTTTCATTGATAGACTGCATATTACCTTATATAATAAGGTATTTTCAATGATAGACTGCAAATATCACGTTATATTATAAGGTATTTTCAATGATACACTGCATATTACGTTATATTATAAGTTATTTTCAATGATACACTGCATATTACATTATTTTATAATGTATTTTCAATGGGAGACTGCATATTACGTTATATTATAAGCTATTTTCAATGATACACAGCATATTACGTTATATTATAAGGTATTTTCAATGATACACTGCATATTACGTTATATTATAAGGAATTTTCAATGATACACTGCATATTAAATTACATTATAAGGTATTTTCAATGATACACTGCATATTACGTTATATTATGAGGTATTTTCAATGATAGACTGCATATCAGGTTATTTATAGGGTATTTTCAATGATTCACTGCATATTACGTTATATTAAAATCTATTTTCAATGATACACTGCATATTACATTACATTATAAGGTATTTTCAATGATACACTGCATATTACGTTATATTATAAGGAATTTGCAATGATACACAGCATATTACGTTATATTATAAGGTATTTTCAATGAAACACTGCATATTACGTTATATTATAAGGAATTTTAAATGATACACTGCATATTAAATTACATTATAAGGTATTTTCAATGATACACTGCATATTACGTTATATTATAAGGTATTTTCAATAATAGACTACAAATTACGATATATTATATAGTATTTTCAATGATACACTGCATATTACGTTATATTATAAGGTATTTTCAATGATTCACTGCATATTACATTACATTATAAGGTATTTTCAATGATACACTGCATATTACGTTATATTATAAGGTATTTTCAGTGATAGACGGGATATTACGTTATATTATAAGGTATTTTCAATGATACACTGCATATTACGTTATATTATAAGGAATTTTAAATGATACACTGCATATTAAATTACATTATAAGGTATTTTCAATGATACACTGCATAGTACGTTATATTATAAGGTATTTTCAATGATACACTGCATATTACGTTATATTATAAGGTATTTTCAATGATACACTACAAATTACGATACATTATAAGGTATTTTCAATGATACACTGCATATTACGGTATATTATAAGGTATTTTCAGTGATAGACTGCATATTACGTTATATTATAAGGTATTTTCAATGATGCACTGCTTATTACGTTATATTATTAGGTATTTTCAATGATACACTAAAAAATTACTATATATTATAAGGTATTTCCAATGATACACTGCATATTACGTTATATTATAAGGTATTTTCAATGATACAATGCATATTACGTTATATTAGAAGGTATTTTCAATGACAGACTGCAAATATTACGTTTCATTATAATGTATTTTCAATGAATCACTGCATATTACGTTATATTATAAAGTATTTTCAATGATACACTGTATATTACGTTATATTATAAGGTATTTTCAATGATACACTGCATATTACGTTATATTATAAGGTATTTTCAATGATACACTACGATATATTATAAGATATTTTCAATGATTCACTGCATATTACATTACATTATAAGGTATTTTCAATGAATCACTGCATATTACGTTATATTATAAGGTATTTTCAATGATACACTGCATATTACGTTATATTATAAGGAATTTTAAATGATACACTACAAATTACGATATATTCTACGGTATTTTCAATGATACACTGCATATTACGTTATATTATAAGGTATTTTCAATGATACAATGCATATTACGTTATATTAGAAGGTATTTTCAATGACAGACTGCAAATATTACGTTTCATTATAATGTATTTTCAATGAATCACTGCATATTACGTTATATTATAAAGTATTTTCAGTGATACACTGCATATTACATTATATTATAAGTTATTTTCAATGATACACTGCATATTACATTATTTTATAATGTATTTTCAATGGGAGACTGCATATTACGTTATATTATAAGGTATTTTCAATGATACACTGCATATTACGTTATATTATAAGGTATTTTCAATGATACACTGCATATTACGTTATATTATAAGGTATTTTCAGTGATAGACGGGATATTACGTTATATTATAAGGTATTTTCAATGATACACTGCATATTACGTAATATTATAAGGAATTTTAAATGATACACTGCATATTAAATTACATTATAAGGTATTTTCAATGATACACTGCATATTACGTTATATTATAAGCTATTTTCAATGATACACTGCATATTACTTTATATTATAATATATTTTCAATGATACACTACAAATTACGTTATATTATAAGGTATTTTCAATGATACACTACAAATTACGATATATTATAAAGTATTTTCAATGATACATTGCATATTAAATTACATTATAAGGTATTTTCAATGATACACTGCATATTACGTTATATTGTAAGCTATTTTCAATGATACACTGCATATCACTTTATATTACAATATATTTTCAATGATACACTACAAATTACGTTATATTATAAGGTATTTTCAATGATACACTACAAATTACGATATATTATAAAGTATTTTCAATGATACATTGCATATTAAATTACATTATAAGGTATTTTCAATGATACACTGCATATTACGTTATATTATAAGCTATTTTCAATGATACACTGCATATTACTTTATATTATAATATATTTTCAATGATACACTACAAATTACGTTATATTATAAGGTATTTTCAATGATACACTACAAATTACGATATATTATAAAGTATTTTCAATGATACATTGCATATTAAATTACATTATAAGGTATTTTCAATGATACACTGCATATTACGTTATATTGTAAGCTATTTTCAATGATACACTGCATATCACTTTATATTACAATATATTTTCAATGATACACTACAAATTACGTTATATTATAAGGTATTTTCAATGATACACTACAAATTACGATATATTATAAAGTATTTTCAATGATACATTGCATATTAAATTACATTATAAGGTATTTTCAATGATACACTGCATATTACGTTATATTATAAGGTATTTTCAGTGATAGACTGGATATTACGTTATAGTATAAGGTATTTTCTATGATACACTGCATATTACGTTATATTATAATGTATTTCCAATTATACACTGCCTATTACGTTATATTATAAGGTATTTTCAAAGATACACTGCATATTACGTTATATTATAAGGTATTTTCAATGATACACTGCATATTACGTTATATTATAAGCTATTTTCAATGATACACTGCATATTACTTTCTATTATAATATATTTTCAATGATACACTACAAATTACGTTATATTATAAGGTATTTTCAATGATAGACTACAAATTACGATATATTATAAAGTATTTTCAATGATACATTGCATATTAAATTACATTATAAGGTATTTTCAATGATACACTGCATATTACGTTATATTATAAGGTATTTTCAATGATACACTACGATATATTATAAGATATTTTCAATGATACTACAAATTACGTTATATTATAAGGTATTTTCAATGATACACTACAAATTACGATATATTATAAAGTATTTTCAATGATACACTGTATATTACGTTATAGTATAAGGTATTTTCTATGATACACTGCATATTACGTTATAGTATAAGGTATTTTCAATGATACACTACAATTACGATATATTATAAGGTATTTTCAATGATAGACTGCATATTACGTTATATTATATGGTATTTCCAATGATAGACTGCATATTACATTGTATTGTAAGGTATTTTCAATGATACACTGCATATTACGTTATATTATAAGGTATTTTCAATGATACACTGCATATTACGTTATATTATAAGCTATTTTCAATGATACACTGCATATTACTTTATATTATAATATATTTTCAATGATACACTACAAATTACGTTATATTATAAGGTATTTTCAATGATACACTACAAATTACGATATATTATAAAGTATTTTCAATGATACATTGCATATTAAATTACATTATAAGGTATTTTCAATGATACACTGCATATTACGTTATATTGTAAGCTATTTTCAATGATACACTGCATATCACTTTATATTACAATATATTTTCAATGATACACTACAAATTACGTTATATTATAAGGTATTTTCAATGATACACTACAAATTACGATATATTATAAAGTATTTTCAATGATACATTGCATATTAAATTACATTATAAGGTATTTTCAATGATACACTGCATATTACGTTATATTATAAGGTATTTTCAGTGATAGACTGGATATTACGTTATAGTATAAGGTATTTTCTATGATACACTGCATATTACGTTATATTATAATGTATTTCCAATTATACACTGCCTATTACGTTATATTATAAGGTATTTTCAAAGATACACTGCATATTACGTTATATTATAAGGTATTTTCAATGATAGACTACAAATTACGATATATTATAAAGTATTTTCAATGATACACTGTATATTACGTTATAGTATAAGGTATTTTCTATGATACACTGCATATTACGTTATATTATAAGGTATTTACAATGATACACTACGATATATTATAAGATATTTTCAATGATACTACAAATTACGTTATATTATAAGGTATTTTCAATGATACACTACAAATTACGATATATTATAAAGTATTTTCAATGATACACTGTATATTACGTTATAGTATAAGGTATTTTCTATGATACACTGCATATTACGTTATAGAATAAGGTATTTTCAATGATACACTACAATTACGATATATTCTAAAGTATTTTCAATGATTCACTGTATATTACGTTATATTATAAGGTATTTTCAATGATACACTGCATATTACGTTATATTATAAGGAATTTTCAATGATACACTACAAATTAAGATATATTATGACGTATTTTCTATGATACACTGCATATTACGTTATATTATAAGGTATTTTCAATGATACACTACGATATATTATAAGATATTTTCAATGATACACTACAAATTACGTTATATTATAAGGTATTTTCAATGATACACTACAAATTACGATATATTATAAAGTATTTTCAATGATACACTGTATATTACGTTATAGTATAAGGTATTTTCTATGATACACTGCATATTACGTTATATTATAAGGTATTTTCAATGATACACTACGATATATTATAAGATATTTTCAATGATTCACTGCATATTACATTACATTATAAGGTATTTTCAATGATACACTGCATATTACGTAATATTATAAGGTATTTTCAATGATACACTGCATACTAGGTTACATTATCAGGTATTTTCAATGATACACTGCATATTACATTACATTATAAGGTATTTTCAATGACGGACTGCAAATATTACGTTTCATTATAATGTATTTTCAATTATACACTACAAATTACGTTATATTATAAGGTATTTTCTATGATACACTGCATATTACGTTATAGTATAAGGTATTTTCAATGATACACTACAATTACGATATATTCTAAAGTATTTTCAATGATTCACTGTATATTACGTTATATTATAACGTATTTTCAATGATACACTGCATATTACGTTATATTATAAGGAATTTTCAATGATACAATACAAATTAAGATATATTATGACGTATTTTCTATGATACACTGCATATTACGTTATATTATAAGGTATTTTCAATGATACACTACGATATATTATAAGATATTTTCAATGATACACTACAAATTACGTTATATTATAAGGTATTTTCAATGATACACTACAAATTACGATATATTATAAAGTATTTTCAATGATACACTGTATATTACGTTATAGTATAAGGTATTTTCTATGATACACTGCATATTACGTTATATTATAAGGTATTTTCAATGATACACTACGATATATTATAAGATATTTTCAATGATTCACTGCATATTACATTACATTATAAGGTATTTTCAATGATACACTGCATATTACGTAATATTATAAGGTATTTTCAATGATACACTGCATACTAGGTTACATTATCAGGTATTTTCAATGATACACTGCATATTACATTACATTATAAGGTATTTTCAATGACGGACTGCAAATATTACGTTTCATTATAATGTATTTTCAATTATACACTACAAATTACGTTATATTATAAGGTATTTTCAATGATACACTACAAATTACGATATATTATAAAGTATTTTCAATGATACATTGCATATTACGTTATATTATAAGGTATTTTCAATGATAGACTGCATATTACGTTATATTATATGGTATTTCCAATGATAGACTGCATATTACTTTATATTATAATGTATTTTCAATGATACACTACAAATTACGTTATATTATAAGGTATTTTCAATGATACACTGCATATTACGTTATATTATAAGGAATTTGCAATGATACACAGCATATTACGTTATATTATAAGGTATTTTCAATGAAACACTGCATATTACGTTACATTATAAGGAATTTTAAATGATACACTGCATATTAAATTACATTATAAGGTATTTTCAATGATACACTGCATATTACGTTATATTATAAGGTATTTTCAATAATAGACTACAAATTACGTTATATTATAAGGTATTTTCAATGATACACTACGATATATTATAAGATATTTTCAATGATACTACAAATTACGTTATATTATAAGGTATTTTCAATGATACACTACAAATTACGATATATTATAAAGTATTTTCAATGATACACTGTATATTACGTTATAGTATAAGGTATTTTCTATGATACACTGCATATTACGTTATAGTATAAGGTATTTTCAATGATACACTACAATTACGATATATTCTAAAGTATTTTCAATGATTCACTGTATATTACGTAATATTATAAGGTATTTTCAATGATACACTGCATATTACGTTATATTATAAGGAATTTTCAATGATACAATACAAATTAAGATATATTATGACGTATTTTCTATGATACACTGCATATTACGATATATTATAAGGTATTTTCAATGATACACTACGATATATTATAAGATATTTTCAATGATACACTACAAATTACGTTATATTATAAGGTATTTTCAATGATACACTACAAATTACGATATATTATAAAGTATTTTCAATGATACACTGTATATTACGTTATAGTATAAGGTATTTTCTATGATACACTGCATATTACGTTATATTATAAGGTATTTTCAATGATACACTACGATATATTATAAGATATTTTCAATGATTCACTGCATATTACATTACATTATAAGGTATTTTCAATGATACACTGCATATTACGTAATATTATAAGGTATTTTCAATGATACACTGCATACTAGGTTACATTATCAGGTATTTTCAATGATACACTGCATATTACATTACATTATAAGGTATTTTCAATGACGGACTGCAAATATTACGTTTCATTATAATGTATTTTCAATGATACACTACAAATTAAGATATATTATAAGGTATTTTCTATGATACACTGCATATTACGTTATAGTATAAGGTATTTTCAATGATACACTACAATTACGATATATTCTAAAGTATTTTCAATGATTCACTGTATATTACGTTATATTATAAGGTATTTTCAATGATACACTACGATATATTATAAGATATTTTCAATGATACACTACAAATTACGTTATATTATAAGGTATTTTCAATGATACACTACAAATTACGATATATTATAAAGTATTTTCAATGATACACTGTATATTACGTTATAGTATAAGGTATTTTCTATGATACACTGCATATTACGTTATATTATAAGGTATTTTCAATGATACACTACGATATATTATAAGATATTTTCAATGATTCACTGCATATTACATTACATTATAAGGTATTTTCAATGATACACTGCATATAACGTAATATTATAAGGTATTTTCAATGATACACTGCATACTAGGTTACATTATCAGGTATTTTCAATGATACACTGCATATTACATTACATTATAAGGTATTTTCAATGACGGACTGCAAATATTACGTTTCATTATAATGTATTTTCAATTATACACTACAAATTACGTTATATTATAAGGTATTTTCAATGATACACTGCATATTACGTTATAGTATAAGGTATTTTCAATGATACACTACAATTACGATATATTCTAAAGTATTTTCAATGATTCACTGTATATTACGTTATATTATAAGGTATTTTCAATGATACACTGCATATTACGTTATATTATAAGGAATTTTCAATGATACAATACAAATTAAGATATATTATGACGTATTTTCTATGATACACTGCATATTACGTTATATTATAAGGTATTTTCAATGATACACTACTATATATTATAAGATATTTTCAATGATACACTACAAATTACGTTATATTATAAGGTATTTTCAATGATACACTACAAATTACGATATATTATATGGTATTTCCAATGATCGACTGCATATTACATTGTATTATAAGGTATTTTCAATGATACACCACAAATTACGATATATTATAAAGTATTTTCAATGATACATTGCATATTACGTTATATTATAAGCTATATTCAATGATACACTACAATTACGATATATTCTAAAGTATTTTCAATGATACACTGTATATTACGTTATATTTTAAGGTATTTTCAATGATACACTGCGTATTACGTTATATTATATGTTATTTTCATTGATAGACTGCATATTACCTTATATAATAAGGTATTTTCAATGATACACTGCATATTACGTTATATTATAAGTTATTTTCAATGATACACTGCATATTACATTATTTTATAATGTATTTTCAATGGGAGACTGCATATTACGTTATATTATAAGCTATTTTCAATGATACACAGCATATTACGTTATATTATAAGGTATTTTCAATGAAACACTGCATATTACGTTATATTATAAGGAATTTTAAATGATACACTGCATATTAAATTACATTATAAGGTATTTTCAATGATACACTGCATATTACGTTATATTATGAGGTATTTTCAATGATAGACTGCATATCAGGTTATTTATAGGGTATTTTCAATGATTCACTGCATATTACGTTATATTAAAATCTATTTTCAATGATACACTGCATATTACATTACATTATAAGGTATTTTCAATGATACACTGCATATTACGTTATATTATAAGGAATTTGCAATGATACACAGCATATTACGTTATATTATAAGGTATTTTCAATGAAACACTGCATATTACGTTACATTATAAGGAATTTTAAATGATACACTGCATATTAAATTACATTATAAGGTATTTTCAATGATACACTGCATATTACGTTATATTATAAGGTATTTTCAATAATAGACTACAAATTACGTTATATTATAAGGTATTTTCAATGATACACTACGATATATTATAAGATATTTTCAATGATACTACAAATTACGTTATATTATAAGGTATTTTCAATGATACACTACAAATTACGATATATTATAAAGTATTTTCAATGATACACTGTATATTACGTTATAGTATAAGGTATTTTCTATGATACACTGCATATTACGTTATAGTATAAGGTATTTTCAATGATACACTACAATTACGATATATTCTAAAGTATTTTCAATGATTCACTGTATATTACGTAATATTATAAGGTATTTTCAATGATACACTGCATATTACGTTATATTATAAGGAATTTTCAATGATACAATACAAATTAAGATATATTATGACGTATTTTCTATGATACACTGCATATTACGATATATTATAAGGTATTTTCAATGATACACTACGATATATTATAAGATATTTTCAATGATACACTACAAATTACGTTATATTATAAGGTATTTTCAATGATACACTACAAATTACGATATATTATAAAGTATTTTCAATGATACACTGTATATTACGTTATAGTATAAGGTATTTTCTATGATACACTGCATATTACGTTATATTATAAGGTATTTTCAATGATACACTACGATATATTATAAGATATTTTCAATGATTCACTGCATATTACATTACATTATAAGGTATTTTCAATGATACACTGCATATTACGTAATATTATAAGGTATTTTCAATGATACACTGCATACTAGGTTACATTATCAGGTATTTTCAATGATACACTGCATATTACATTACATTATAAGGTATTTTCAATGACGGACTGCAAATATTACGTTTCATTATAATGTATTTTCAATTATACACTACAAATTACGTTATATTATAAGGTATTTTCTATGATACACTGCATATTACGTTATAGTATAAGGTATTTTCAATGATACACTACAATTACGATATATTCTAAAGTATTTTCAATGATTCACTGTATATTACGTTATATTATAAGGTATTTTCAATGATACACTACGATATATTATAAGATATTTTCAATGATACACTACAAATTACGTTATATTATAAGGTATTTTCAATGATACACTACAAATTACGATATATTATAAAGTATTTTCAATGATACACTGTATATTACGTTATAGTATAAGGTATTTTCTATGATACACTGCATATTACGTTATATTATAAGGTATTTTCAATGATACACTACGATATATTATAAGATATTTTCAATGATTCACTGCATATTACATTACATTATAAGGTATTTTCAATGATACACTGCATATTACGTAATATTATAAGGTATTTTCAATGATACACTGCATACTAGGTTACATTATCAGGTATTTTCAATGATACACTGCATATTACATTACATTATAAGGTATTTTCAATGACGGACTGCAAATATTACGTTTCATTATAATGTATTTTCAATTATACACTACAAATTACGTTATATTATAAGGTATTTTCAATGATACACTGCATATTACGTTATAGTATAAGGTATTTTCAATGATACACTACAATTACGATATATTCTAAAGTATTTTCAATGATTCACTGTATATTACGTTATATTATAAGGTATTTTCAATGATACACTGCATATTACGTTATATTATAAGGAATTTTCAATGATACAATACAAATTAAGATATATTATGACGTATTTTCTATGATACACTGCATATTACGTTATATTATAAGGTATTTTCAATGATACACTACTATATATTATAAGATATTTTCAATGATACACTACAAATTACGTTATATTATAAGGTATTTTCAATGATACACTACAAATTACGATATATTATAAAGTATTTTCAATGATACACTGTATATTACGTTATAGTATAAGGTATTTTCTATGATACACTGCATATTACGTTATATTATAAGGTATTTTCAATGATACACTACGATATATTATAAGATATTTTCAATGATTCACTGCATATTACATTACATTATAAGGTATTTTCAATGATACACTGCATATTACGTAATATTATAAGGTATTTTCAATGATACACTGCATACTAGGTTACATTATCAGGTATTTTCAATGATACACTGCATATTACATTACATTATAAGGTATTTTCAATGACGGACTGCAAATATTACGTTTCATTATAATGTATTTTCAATTATACACTACAAATTACGTTATATTATAAGGTATTTTCAATGATACACTACAAATTACGATATATTATAAAGTATTTTCAATGATACATTGCATATTACGTTATATTATAAGGTATTTTCAATGATAGACTGCATATTACGTTATATTATATGGTATTTCCAATGATAGACTGCATATTACTTTATATTATAATGTATTTTCAATGATACACTACAAATTACGTTATATTATAAGGTATTTTCAATGATACACTACAAATTACGATATATTATAAAGTATTTTCAATGATACATTTCATATTACGTTATATTATAAGGTATTTTCAATGATAGACTGCATATTACGTTATATTATATGGTATTTCCAATGATCGACTGCATATTACATTGTATTATAAGGTATTTTCAATGATACACCACAAATTACGATATATTATAAAGTATTTTCAATGATACATTGCATATTACGTTATATTATAAGCTATATTCAATGATACACTACAATTACGATATATTCTAAAGTATTTTCAATGATACACTGTATATTACGTTATATTTTAGGGTATTTTCAATGATACACTGCGTATTACGTTATATTATATGTTATTTTCATTGATAGACTGCATATTACCTTATATAATAAGGTATTTTCAATGATAGACTGCAAATATCACGTTATATTATAAGGTATTTTCAATGATACACTGCATATTACGTTATATTATAAGTTATTTTCAATGATACACTGCATATTACATTATTTTATAATGTATTTTCAATGGGAGACTGCATATTACGTTATATTATAAGCTATTTTCAATGATACACAGCATATTACGTTATATTATAAGGTATTTTCAATGAAACACTGCATATTACGTTATATTATAAGGAATTTTAAATGATACACTGCATATTAAATTACATTATAAGGTATTTTCAATGATACACTGCATATTACGTTATATTATGAGGTATTTTCAATGATAGACTGCATATCAGGTTATTTATAGGGTATTTTCAATGATTCACTGCATATTACGTTATATTAAAATCTATTTTCAATGATACACTGCATATTACATTACATTATAAGGTATTTTCAATGATACACTGCATATTACGTTATATTATAAGGAATTTGCAATGATACACAGCATATTACGTTATATTATAAGGTATTTTCAATGAAACACTGCATATTACGTTATATTATAAGGAATTTTAAATGATACACTGCATATTAAATTACATTATAAGGTATTTTCAATGATACACTGCATATTACGTTATATTATAAGGTATTTTCAATAATAGACTACAAATTACGATATATTATAAAGTATTTTCAATGATACACTGTATATTACGTTATAGTATAAGGTATTTTCAATGATTCACTGCATATTACATTACATTATAAGGTATTTTCAATGATACACTGCATATTACGTTATATTATAAGGTATTTTCAGTGATAGACGGGATATTACGTTATATTATAAGGTATTTTCAATGATACACTGCATATTACGTTATATTATAAGGAATTTTAAATGATACACTGCATATTAAATTACATTATAAGGTATTTTCAATGATACACTGCATATTACGTAATATTATAAGGTATTTTCAGTGATACACTGCATATTACGTTATATTATAAGGAATTTTAAATGATACACTACAAATTACGATACATTATAAGGTATTTTCAATGATACACTGCATATTACGGTATATTATAAGGTATTTTCAGTGATAGACTGCATATTACGTTATATTATAAGGTATTTTCAATGATGCACTGCTTATTACGTTATATTATTAGGTATTTTCAATGATACACTAAAAAATTACTATATATTATAAGGTATTTCCAATGATACACTGCATATTACGTTATATTATAAGGTATTTTCAATGATACAATGCATATTACGTTATATTAGAAGGTATTTTCAATGACAGACTGCAAATATTACGTTTCATTATAATGTATTTTCAATGAATCACTGCATATTACGTTATATTATAAAGTATTTTCAATGATACACTGTATATTACGTTATAGTATAAGGTATTTTCTATGATACACTGCATATTACGTTATATTATAAGGTATTTTCAATGATACACTACGATATATTATAAGATATTTTCAATGATTCACTGCATATTACATTACATTATAAGGTATTTTCAATGAATCACTGCATATTACGTTATATTATAAGGTATTTTCAATGATACACTGCATATTACGTTATATTATAAGGAATTTTAAATGATACACTACAAATTACGATATATTCTACGGTATTTTCAATGATACACTGCATATTACGTTATATTATAAGGTATTTTCAATGATACAATGTATATTACGTTATATTAGAAGGTATTTTCAATGACAGACTGCAAATATTACGTTTCATTATAATGTATTTTCAATGAATCACTGCATATTACGTTATATTATAAAGTATTTTCAGTGATACACTGCATATTACATTATATTATAAGTTATTTTCAATGATACACTGCATATTACATTATTTTATAATGTATTTTCAATGGGAGACTGCATATTACGTTATATTATAAGGTATTTTCAATGATACACTGCATATTACGTTATATTATAAGGTATTTTCAATGATACACTGCATATTACGTTATATTATAAGGTATTTTCAGTGATAGACGGGATATTACGTTATATTATAAGGTATTTTCAATGATACACTGCATATTACGTTATATTATAAGGAATTTTAAATGATACACTGCATATTAAATTACATTATAAGGTATTTTCAATGATACACTGCATATTACGTTATATTATAAGGTATTTTCAGTGATACACTGCATATTACGTTATATTATAAGGAATTTTAAATGATACACTACAAATTACGATACATTATAAGGTATTTTCAATGATACACTGCATATTACGGTATATTATAAGGTATTTTCAGTGATAGACTGCATATTACGTTATATTATAAGGTATTTTCAATGATGCACTGCTTACTACGTTATATTATTAGGTATTTTCAATGATACACTAAAAAATTACTATATATTATAAGGTATTTCCAATGATACACTGCATATTACGTTATATTATAAGGTATTTTCAATGATACAATGCATATTACGTTATATTAGAAGGTATTTTCAATGACAGACTGCAAATATTACGTTTCATTATAATGTATTTTCAATGAATCACTGCATATTACGTTATATTATAAAGTATTTTCAATGATACACTGTATATTACGTTATAGTATAAGGTATTTTCTATGATACACTGCATATTACGTTATATTATAAGGTATTTTCAATGATACACTACGATATATTATAAGATATTTTCAATGATTCACTGCATATTACATTACATTATAAGGTATTTTCAATGAATCACTGCATATTACGTTATATTATAAGGTATTTTCAATGATACACTGCATATTACGTTATATTATAAGGAATTTTAAATGATACACTACAAATTACGATATATTCTACGGTATTTTCAATGATACACTGCATATTACGTTATATTATAAGGTATTTTCAATGATACAATGCATATTACGTTATATTAGAAGGTATTTTCAATGACAGACTGCAAATATTACGTTTCATTATAATGTATTTTCAATGAATCACTGCATATTACGTTATATTATAAAGTATTTTCAGTGATACACTGCATATTACATTATATTATAAGTTATTTTCAATGATACACTGCATATTACATTATTTTATAATGTATTTTCAATGGGAGACTGCATATTACGTTATATTATAAGGTATTTTCAATGATACACTGCATATTACGTTATATTATAAGGTATTTTCAATGATACACTGCATATTACGTTATATTATAAGGTATTTTCAGTGATAGACGGGATATTACGTTATATTATAAGGTATTTTCAATGATACACTGCATATTACGTTATATTATAAGGAATTTTAAATGATACACTGCATATTAAATTACATTATAAGGTATTTTCAATGATACACTGCATATTACGTTATATTATAAGGTATTTTCAGTGATACACTGCATATTACGTTATATTATAAGGAATTTTAAATGATACACTACAAATTACGATACATTATAAGGTATTTTCAATGATACACTGCATATTACGGTATATTATAAGGTATTTTCAGTGATAGACTGCATATTACGTTATATTATAAGGTATTTTCAATGATGCACTGCTTACTACGTTATATTATTAGGTATTTTCAATGATACACTAAAAAATTACTATATATTATAAGGTATTTCCAATGATACACTGCATATTACGTTATATTATAAGGTATTTTCAATGATACACTGCATATTACGTTATATTAGAAGGTATTTTCAATGACAGACTGCAAATATTACGTTTCATTATAATGTATTTTCAATGAATCACTGCATATTACGTTATATTATAAAGTATTTTCAATGATACACTGTATATTACGTTATAGTATAAGGTATTTTCTATGATACACTGCATATTACGTTATATTATAAGGTATTTTCAATGATACACTACGATATATTATAAGATATTTTCAATGATTCACTGCATATTACATTACATTATAAGGTATTTTCAATGAATCACTGCATATTACGTTATATTATAAGGTATTTTCAATGATACACTGCATATTACGTTATATTATAAGGAATTTTAAATGATACACTACAAATTACGATATATTCTACGGTATTTTCAATGATACACTGCATATTACGTTATATTATAAGGTATTTTCAATGATACAATGCATATTACGTTATATTAGAAGGTATTTTCAATGACAGACTGCAAATATTACGTTTCATTATAATGTATTTTCAATGAATCACTGCATATTACGTTATATTATAAAGTATTTTCAATGATACACTGCATATTACATTATATTATAAGTTATTTTCAATGATACACTGCATATTACATTATTTTATAATGTATTTTCAATGGGAGACTGCATATTACGTTATATTATAAGGTATTTTCAATGATACACTGCATATTACGTTATATTATAAGGTATTTTCAATGATACACTGCATATTACGTTATATTATAAGGTATTTTCAGTGATAGACGGGATATTACGTTATATTATAAGGTATTTTCAATGATACACTGCATATTACGTTATATTATAAGGAATTTTAAATGATACACTGCATATTAAATTACATTATAAGGTATTTTCAATGATACACTGCATATTACGTTATATTATAAGGTATTTTCAGTGATACACTGCATATTACGTTATATTATAAGGAATTTTAAATGATACACTACAAATTACGATATATTATAAGGTATTTTCAATGATACACTGCATATTACGGTATATTATAAGGTATTTTCAGTGATAGACTGCATATTACGTTATATTATAAGGTATTTTCAATGATGCACTGCTTACTACGTTATATTATTAGGTATTTTCAATGATACACTAAAAAATTACTATATATTATAAGGTATTTCCAATGATACACTGCATATTACGTTATATTATAAGGTATTTTCAATGATACATTGCATATTACCTTATATTATGATGTATTTTCATTGATAGACTAGAATTACCATATATTCTACGGTATTTTCAATGATACACTGCATATTACGTTATATTATAAGGTATTTTCAATGATACAATGCATATTACGTTATATTAGAAGGTATTTTCAATGACATACTGCAAATATTACGTTTCATTATAATGTATTTTCAATGAATCACTGCATATTACGTTATATTATAAAGTATTTTTAATGATACACTGTATATTACGTTATAGTATAAGGTATTTTCTATGATACACTGCATATTACGTTATATTATAAGGTATTTTCAATGATACACTACGATATATTATAAGATATTTTCAATGATTCACTGCATATTACATTACATTATAAGGTATTTTCAATGAATCACTGCATATTACGTTATATTATAAGGTATTTTCAATGATACACTGCATATTACGTTATATTATAAGGAATTTTAAATGATACACTACAAATTACGATATATTCTACGGTATTTTCAATGATACACTGCATATTACGTTATATTATAAGGTATTTTCAATGATACAATGCATATTACGTTATATTAGAAGGTATTTTCAATGACAGACTGCAAATATTACGTTTCATTATAATGTATTTTCAATGAATCACTGCATATTACGTTATATTATAAAGTATTTTCAGTGATACACTGCATATTACATTATATTATAACTTATTTTCAATGATACACTGCATATTACATTATTTTATAATGTATTTTCAATGGGAGACTGCATATTACGTTATATTATAAGGTATTTTCAATGATACACTGCATATTACGTTATATTATAAGGAATTTTAAATGATACACTACAAATTACGATATATTATAAGGTATTTTCAATGATTCACTGCATATTACGGTATATTATAAGGTATTTTCAGTGATAGACTGGATATTACGTTATATTATAAGGTATTTTCAATGATACACTGCATATTACGATATATTATAAAGTATTTTCAATGATACACTGCATATTACGATATATTATAAAGTATTATCAATGATACACTGCATATTACGTTATATTATAAGGTATTTTCTATGATACACTGCATATTACGTTATATTATAAGGTATTTTCAATGATACACTACGATATATTATAAGATACACTGCATATTACGATATATTATAAAGTATTTTCAATGACACACTGTATATTACGTTATAGTATAAGGTATTTTCACTGATTCACTGCATATTACATTACATTATAAGGTATTTTCAATGATACACTGCATATTACCTTATATTATAATGTATTTTCATTGATAGACTAGAATTACATTATATTCTACGGTATTTTGAATGATACACTGCATATTACGTTATATTATAAGTTATTTTCAATGATACAATGCATATTACGTTATATTAGAAGGTATTTTCAATGACAGACTGCAAATATTACGTTTCATTATAATGTATTTTCAATGAATCACTGCATATTACGTTATATTATAAAGTATTTTCAATGATACACTGTATATTACGTTATATTATAAGGTATTTTCAATGATACACTGCGTATTACGTTATATTATAAGGTATTTTCAATGATACACTACGATATATTATAAGATATTTTCAATGATTCACTGCATATTACATTACATTATAAGGTATTTTCAATGAATCACTGCATATTACGTTATATTATAAGGTATTTTCAATGATACACTGCATATTACGTTATATTATAAGGTATTTTCAATGATACAATGCATATTACGTTATATTAGAAGGTATTTTCAATGACAGACTGCAAATATTACGTTTCATTATAATGTATTTTCAATGAATCACTGCATATTATGTTATATTATAAAGTATTTTCAGTGATACACTGCATATTACATTATATTATAAGTTATTTTCAATGATACACTGCATATTACGTTATATTATAAGGTATTTTCAGTGATACACTGCATATTACGTTATATTATAAGGAATTTTAAATGATACACTACAAATTACGATATATTATAAGGTATTTTCAATGATACACTGCATATTACGGTATATTATAAGGTATTTTCAGTGATAGACTGCATATTACGTTATATTATAAGGTATTTTCAATGATACACTACAAATTACGATATATTATAAGGTATTTTCAATGATACAATGCATATTACGTTATATTAGAAGGTATTTTCAATGACATACTGCAAATATTACGTTTCATTATAATGTATTTTCAATGAATCACTGCATATTACGTTATATTATAAAGTATTTTTAATGATACACTGTATATTACGTTATAGTATAAGGTATTTTCTATGATACACTGCATATTACGTTATATTATAAGGTATTTTCAATGATACACTACGATATATTATAAGATATTTTCAATGATTCACTGCATATTACATTACATTATAAGGTATTTTCAATGAATCACTGCATATTACGTTATATTATAAGGTATTTTCAATGATACACTGCATATTACGTTATATTATAAGGAATTTTAAATGATACACTACAAATTACGATATATTCTACGGTATTTTCAATGATACACTGCATATTACGTTATATTATAAGGTATTTTCAATGATACAATGCATATTACGTTATATTAGAAGGTATTTTCAATGACAGACTGCAAATATTACGTTTCATTATAATGTATTTTCAATGAATCACTGCATATTACGTTATATTATAAAGTATTTTCAGTGATACACTGCATATTACATTATATTATAACTTATTTTCAATGATACACTGCATATTACATTATTTTATAATGTATTTTCAATGGGAGACTGCATATTACGTTATATTATAAGGTATTTTCAATGATACACTGCATATTACGTTATATTATAAGGAATTTTAAATGATACACTGCATATTACGATATATTATAAAGTATTTTCAATGATACACTGCATATTACGATATATTATAAAGTATTTTCAATGATACACTGTATATTACGTTATAGTATAAGGTATTTTCTATGATACACTGCATATTACGTTATATTATAAGGTATTTTCAATGATACACTACGATATATTATAAGATACACTGCATATTACGATATATTATAAAGTATTTTCAATGACACACTGTATATTACGTTATAGTATAAGGTATTTTCACTGATTCACTGCATATTACATTACATTATAAGGTATTTTCAATGATACACTGCATATTACCTTATATTATAATGTATTTTCATTGATAGACTAGAATTACATTATATTCTACGGTATTTTGAATGATACACTGCATATTACGTTATATTATAAGTTATTTTCAATGATACAATGCATATTACGTTATATTAGAAGGTATTTTCAATGACAGACTGCAAATATTACGTTTCATTATAATGTATTTTCAATGAATCACTGCATATTACGTTATATTATAAAGTATTTTCAATGATACACTGTATATTACGTTATAGTATAAGGTATTTTCTATGATACACTGCATATTACGTTATATTATAAGGTATTTTCAATGATACACTACGATATATTATAAGATATTTTCAATGATTCACTGCATATTACATTACATTATAAGGTATTTTCAATGAATCACTGCATATTACGTTATATTATAAGGTATTTTCAATGATACACTGCATATTACGTTATATTATAAGGTATTTTCAATGATACAATGCATATTACGTTATATTAGAAGGTATTTTCAATGACAGACTGCAAATATTACGTTTCATTATAATGTATTTTCAATGAATCACTGCATATTATGTTATATTATAAAGTATTTTCAGTGATACACTGCATATTACATTATATTATAAGTTATTTTCAATGATACACTGCATATTACATTATTTTATAATGTATTTTCAATGGGAGACTGCATATTACGTTATATTATAAGGTATTTTCAATGATACACTGCATATTACGTTATATTATAAGGTATTTTCAATGATACACTGCATATTACGTTATATTATAAGGTATTTTCAGTGATAGACGGGATATTACGTTATATTATAAGGTATTTTCAATGATACACTGCATATTACGTTATATTATAAGGAATTTTAAATGATACACTGCATATTAAATTACATTATAAGGTATTTTCAATGATACACTGCATATTACGTTATATTATAAGGTATTTTCAGTGATACACTGCATATTACGTTATATTATAAGGAATTTTAAATGATACACTACAAATTACGATATATTATAAGGTATTTTCAATGATACACTGCATATTACGGTATATTATAAGGTATTTTCAGTGATAGACTGCATATTACGTTATATTATAAGGTATTTTCAATGATGCACTGCTTACTACGTTATATTATTAGGTATTTTCAATGATACACTAAAAAATTACTATATATTATAAGGTATTTCCAATGATACACTGCATATTACGTTATATTATAAGGTATTTTCAATGATACATTGCATATTACCTTATATTATAATGTATTTTCATTGATAGACTAGAATTACCATATATTCTACGGTATTTTCAATGATACACTGCATATTACGTTATATTATAAGGTATTTTCAATGATACAATGCATATTACGTTATATTAGAAGGTATTTTCAATGACATACTGCAAATATTACGTTTCATTATAATGTATTTTCAATGAATCACTGCATATTACGTTATATTATAAAGTATTTTTAATGATACACTGTATATTACATTATAGTATAAGGTATTTTCTATGATACACTGCATATTACGTTATATTATAAGGTATTTTCAATGATACACTACGATATATTATAAGATATTTTCAATGATTCACTGCATATTACATTACATTATAAGGTATTTTCAATGAATCACTGCATATTACGTTATATTATAAGGTATTTTCAATGATACACTGCATATTACGTTATATTATAAGGAATTTTAAATGATACACTACAAATTACGAAATATTCTACGGTATTTTCAATGATACACTGCATATTACGTTATATTATAAGGTATTTTCAATGATACAATGCATATTACGTTATATTAGAAGGTATTTTCAATGACAGACTGCAAATATTACGTTTCATTATAATGTATTTTCAATGAATCACTGCATATTACGTTATATTATAAAGTATTTTCAGTGATACACTGCATATTACATTATATTATAACTTATTTTCAATGATACACTGCATATTACATTATTTTATAATGTATTTTCAATGGGAGACTGCATATTACGATATATTCTACGGTATTTTCAATGATACACTGCATATTACGTTATATTATAAGGTATTTTCAATGATACAATGCATATTACGTTATATTAGAAGGTATTTTCAATGACAGACTGCAAATATTACGTTTCATTATAATGTATTTTCAATGAATCACTGCATATTACGTTATATTATAAAGTATTTTCAGTGATACACTGCATATTACATTATATTATAACTTATTTTCAATGATACACTGCATATTACATTATTTTATAATGTATTTTCAATGGGAGACTGCATATTACGTTATATTATAAGGTATTTTCAATGATACACTGCATATTACGTTATATTATAAGGAATTTTAAATGATACACTACAAATTACGATATATTATAAGGTATTTTCAATGATTCACTGCATATTACGGTATATTATAAGGTATTTTCAGTGATAGACTGGATATTACGTTATATTATAAGGTATTTTCAATGATACACTGCATATTACGATATATTATAAAGTATTTTCAATGATACACTGCATATTACGATATATTATAAAGTATTTTCAATGATACACTGTATATTACGTTATAGTATAAGGTATTTTCTATGATACACTGCATATTACGTTATATTATAAGGTATTTTCAATGATACACTACGATATATTATAAGATACACTGCATATTACGATATATTATAAAGTATTTTCAATGACACACTGTATATTACGTTATAGTATAAGGTATTTTCAATGATACACTGCATATTACGTTATATTATAAGGAATTTTAAATGATACACTACAAATTACGATATATTATAAGGTATTTTCAGTGATACACTGCATATTACGTTATATTATAAGGAATTTTAAATGATACACTACAAATTACGATATATTATAAGGTATTTTCAATGATACACTGCATATTACGGTATATTATAAGGTATTTTCAGTGATAGACTGCATATTACGTTATATTATAAGGTATTTTCAATGATGCACTGCTTACTACGTTATATTATTAGGTATTTTCAATGATACACTAAAAAATTACTATATATTATAAGGTATTTCCAATGATACACTGCATATTACGTTATATTATAAGGTATTTTCAATGATACATTGCATATTACCTTATATTATAATGTATTTTCATTGATAGACTAGAATTACCATATATTCTACGGTATTTTCAATGATACACTGCATATTACGTTATATTATAAGGTATTTTCAATGATACAATGCATATTACGTTATATTAGAAGGTATTTTCAATGACATACTGCAAATATTACGTTTCATTATAATGTATTTTCAATGAATCACTGCATATTACGTTATATTATAAAGTATTTTTAATGATACACTGTATATTACATTATAGTATAAGGTATTTTCTATGATACACTGCATATTACGTTATATT
Organism: Lasioglossum lativentre; assembly: GCA_916610255.1. NCBI lineage: Eukaryota > Metazoa > Arthropoda > Insecta > Hymenoptera > Halictidae > Lasioglossum > Lasioglossum lativentre. The sequence continues at coordinate 60,241 of CAKAJI010000823.1, read as the reverse complement.
ATAAGGTATTTTCAATGATACACTACGATATATTATAAGATATTTTCAATGATTCACTGCATATTACATTACATTATAAGGTATTTTCAATGAATCACTGCATATTACGTTATATTATAAGGTATTTTCAATGATACACTGCATATTACGTTATATTATAAGGAATTTTAAATGATACACTACAAATTACGATATATTCTACGGTATTTTCAATGATACACTGCATATTACGTTATATTATAAGGTATTTTCAATGATACAATGCATATTACGTTATATTAGAAGGTATTTTCAATGACAGACTGCAAATATTACGTTTCATTATAATGTATTTTCAATGAATCACTGCATATTACGTTATATTATAAAGTATTTTCAGTGATACACTGCATATTACATTATATTATAACTTATTTTCAATGATACACTGCATATTACATTATTTTATAATGTATTTTCAATGGGAGACTGCATATTACGATATATTATAAGTTATTTTCAATGATACACTGCATATTACGTTATATTATAAGGTATTTTCAATGATACACTGCATATTACGTTATATTAGAAGGTATTTTCAATGACAGACTGCAAATATTACGTTTCATTATAATGTATTTTCAATGAATCACTGCATATTACGTTATATTATAAAGTATTTTCAGTGATACACTGCATATTACATTATATTATAACTTATTTTCAATGATACACTGCATATTACATTATTTTATAATGTATTTTCAATGGGAGACTGCATATTACGTTATATTATAAGGTATTTTCAATGATACACTGCATATTACGTTATATTATAAGGAATTTTAAATGATACACTACAAATTACGATATATTATAAGGTATTTTCAATGATTCACTGCATATTACGGTATATTATAAGGTATTTTCAGTGATAGACTGGATATTACGTTATATTATAAGGTATTTTCAATGATACACTGCATATTACGATATATTATAAAGTATTTTCAATGATACACTGCATATTACGATATATTATAAAGTATTATCAATGATACACTGCATATTACGTTATATTATAAGGTATTTTCTATGATACACTGCATATTACGTTATATTATAAGGTATTTTCAATGATACACTACGATATATTATAAGATACACTGCATATTACGATATATTATAAAGTATTTTCAATGACACACTGTATATTACGTTATAGTATAAGGTATTTTCAATGATACACTGCATATTACATTATATTATAAGGTATTTTCAATGATACACTGCATATTACCTTATATTATAATGTATTTTCATTGATAGACTAGAATTACATTATATTCTACGGTATTTTGAATGATACACTGCATATTACGTTATATTATAAGTTATTTTCAATGATACAATGCATATTACGTTATATTAGAAGGTATTTTCAATGACAGACTGCAAATATTACGTTTCATTATAATGTATTTTCAATGAATCACTGCATATTACGTTATATTATAAAGTATTTTCAATGATACACTGTATATTACGTTATAGTATAAGGTATTTTCTATGATACACTGCATATTACGTTATATTATAAGGTATTTTCAATGATACACTACGATATATTATAAGATATTTTCAATGATTCACTGCATATTACATTACATTATAAGGTATTTTCAATGAATCACTGCATATTACGTTATATTATAAGGTATTTTCAATGATACACTGCATATTACGTTATAGTATAAGGTATTTTCTATGATACACTGCATATTACATTACATTATAAGGTATTTTCAATGACGGACTGCAAATATTACGTTTCATTATAATGTATTTTCAATTATACACTACAAATTACGTTATATTATAAGGTATTTTCAATGATACACTACAAATTACGATATATTATAAAGTATTTTCAATGATACATTGCATATTACGTTATATTATAAGGTATTTTCAATGATAGACTGCATATTACGTTATATTATATGGTATTTCCAATGATAGACTGCATATTACTTTATATTATAATGTATTTTCAATGCTACACTACAAATTACGTTATATTATAAGGTATTTTCAATGATACACTACAAATTACGATATATTATAAAGTATTTTCAATGATACATTTCATATTACGTTATATTATAAGGTATTTTCAATGATAGACTGCATATTACGTTATATTATATGGTATTTCCAATGATCGACTGCATATTACATTGTATTATAAGGTATTTTCAATGATACACCACAAATTACGATATATTATAAAGTATTTTCAATGATACATTGCATATTACGTTATATTATAAGCTATATTCAATGATACACTACAATTACGATATATTCTAAAGTATTTTCAATGATACACTGTATATTACGTTATATTTTAAGGTATTTTCAATGATACACTGCGTATTACGTTATATTATATGTTATTTTCATTGATAGACTGCATATTACCTTATATAATAAGGTATTTTCAATGATAGACTGCAAATATCACGTTATATTATAAGGTATTTTCAATGATACACTGCATATTACGTTATATTATAAGTTATTTTCAATGATACACTGCATATTACATTATTTTATAATGTATTTTCAATGGGAGACTGCATATTACGTTATATTATAAGCTATTTTCAATGATACACAGCATATTACGTTATATTATAAGGTATTTTCAATGAAACACTGCATATTACGTTATATTATAAGGAATTTTAAATGATACACTGCATATTAAATTACATTATAAGGTATTTTCAATGATACACTGCATATTACGTTATATTATAAGGTATTTTCAATAATAGACTACAAATTACGATATATTATAAAGTATTTTCAATGATACACTGTATATTACGTTATAGTATAAGGTATTTTCAATGATTCACTGCATATTACATTACATTATAAGGTATTTTCAATGATACACTGCATATTACGTTATATTATAAGGTATTTTCAGTGATAGACGGGATATTACGTTATATTATAAGGTATTTTCAATGATACACTGCATATTACGTTATATTATAAGGAATTTTAAATGATACACTGCATATTAAATTACATTATAAGGTATTTTCAATGATACACTGCATATTACGTTATATTATAAGGTATTTTCAATGATACACTGCATATTACGTTATATTATAAGGAATTTTAAATGATACACTACAAATTACGATACATTATAAGGTATTTTCAATGATACACTGCATATTACGGTATATTATAAGGTATTTTCAGTGATAGACTGCATATTACGTTATATTATAAGGTATTTTCAATGATGCACTGCTTATTACGTTATATTATTAGGTATTTTCAATGATACACTAAAAAATTACTATATATTATAAGGTATTTCCAATGATACACTGCATATTACGTTATATTATAAGGTATTTTCAATGATACACTGCATATTACGTTATATTAGAAGGTATTTTCAATGACAGACTGCAAATATTACGTTTCATTATAATGTATTTTCAATGAATCACTGCATATTACGTTATATTATAAAGTATTTTCAATGATACACTGTATATTACGTTATAGTATAAGGTATTTTCTATGATACACTGCATATTACGTTATATTATAAGGTATTTTCAATGATACACTACGATATATTATAAGATATTTTCAATGATTCACTGCATATTACATTACATTATAAGGTATTTTCAATGAATCACTGCATATTACGTTATATTATAAGGTATTTTCAATGATACACTGCATATTACGTTATATTATAAGGAATTTTAAATGATACACTACAAATTACGATATATTCTACGGTATTTTCAATGATACACTGCATATTACGTTATATTATAAGGTATTTTCAATGATACAATGCATATTACGTTATATTAGAAGGTATTTTCAATGACAGACTGCAAATATTACGTTTCATTATAATGTATTTTCAATGAATCACTGCATATTACGTTATAGTATAAAGTATTTTCAGTGATACACTGCATATTACATTATATTATAAGTTATTTTCAATGATACACTGCATATTACATTATTTTATAATGTATTTTCAATGGGAGACTGCATATTACGTTATATTATAAGGTATTTTCAATGATACACTGCATATTACGTTATATTATAAGGAATTTTAAATGATACACTACAAATTACGATATATTATAAGGTATTTCCAATGATACACTGCATATTACGTTATATTATAAGGTATTTTCAATGATACACTGCATATTACCTTATATTATAATGTATTTTCATTGATAGACTAGAATTACCATATATTCTACGGTATTTTCAATGATACACTGCATATTACGTTATATTATAAGGTATTTTCAATGATACAATGCATATTACGTTATATTAGAAGGTATTTTCAATGACAGACTGCAAATATTACGTTTCATTATAATGTATTTTCAATGAATCACTGCATATTATGTTATATTATAAAGTATTTTCAGTGATACACTGCATATTACATTATATTATAAGTTATTTTCAATGATACACTGCATACTACATTATTTTATAATGTATTTTCAATGGGAGACTGCATATTACGTTATATTATAAGGTATTTTCAATGATACACTGCATATTACGTTATATTATAAGGTATTTTCAATGATACACTGCATATTACGTTATATTATAAGGTATTTTCAGTGATAGACGGGATATTACGTTATATTATAAGGTATTTTCAATGATACACTGCATATTACGTTATATTATAAGGAATTTTAAATGATACACTGCATATTAAATTACATTATAAGGTATTTTCAATGATACACTGCATATTACGTTATATTATAAGGTATTTTCAGTGATACACTGCATATTACGTTATATTATAAGGAATTTTAAATGATACACTACAAATTACGATATATTATAAGGTATTTTCAATGATACACTGCATATTACATTATATTATAAGTTATTTTCAATGATACACTGCATACTACATTATTTTATAATGTATTTTCAATGGGAGACTGCATATTACGTTATATTATAAGGTATTTTCAATGATACACTGCATATTACGTTATATTATAAGGTATTTTCAATGATACACTGCATATTACGTTATATTATAAGGTATTTTCAGTGATAGACGGGATATTACGTTATATTATAAGGTATTTTCAATGATACAATGCATATTACGTTATATTAGAAGGTATTTTCAATGACAGACTGCAAATATTACGTTTCATTATAATGTATTTTCAATGAATCACTGCATATTACGTTATATTATAAAGTATTTTCAGTGATACACTGCATATTACATTATATTATAAGTTATTTTCAATGATACACTGCATATTACATTATTTTATAATGTATTTTCAATGGGAGACTGCATATTACGTTATATTATAAGGTATTTTCAATGATACACTGCATATTACGTTATATTATAAGGAATTTTAAATGATACACTACAAATTACGATATATTATAAGGTATTTTCAATGATTCACTGCATATTACGGTATATTATAAGGTATTTTCAGTGATAGACTGGATATTACGTTATATTATAAGGTATTTTCAATGATACACTGCATATTACGATATATTATAAAGTATTTTCAATGATACACTGCATATTACGATATATTATAAAGTATTTTCAATGATACACTGTATATTACATTATAGTATAAGGTATTTTCTATGATACACTGCATATTACGTTATATTATAAGGTATTTTCAATGATACACTACGATATATTATAAGATACACTGCATATTACGATATATTATAAAGTATTTTCAATGACACACTGTATATTACGTTATAGTATAAGGTATTTTCAATGATTCACTGCATATTACATTACATTATAAGGTATTTTCAATGATACACTGCATATTACCTTATATTATAATGTATTTTCATTGATAGACTAGAATTACATTATATTCTACGGTATTTTGAATGATACACTGCATATTACGTTATATTATAAGTTATTTTCAATGATACAATGCATATTACGTTATATTAGAAGGTATTTTCAATGACAGACTGCAAATATTACGTTTCATTATAATGTATTTTCAATGAATCACTGCATATTACGTTATATTATAAAGTATTTTCAATGATACACTGTATATTACGTTATAGTATAAGGTATTTTCTATGATACACTGCATATTACGTTATATTATAAGGTATTTTCAATGATACACTACGATATATTATAAGATATTTTCAATGATCCACTGCATATTACATTACATTATAAGGTATTTTCAATGAATCACTGCATATTACGTTATATTATAAGGTATTTTCAATGATACACTGCATATTACGTTATATTATAAGGTATTTTCAATGATACACTGCATATTACGTTATATTATAAGGTATTTTCAATGACAGACTGCAAATATTACGTTTCATTATAATGTATTTTCAATGAATCACTGCATATTATGTTATATTATAAAGTATTTTCAATGATACACTGCATATTACATTATATTATAAGTTATTTTCAATGATACACTGCATATTACATTATTTTATAATGTATTTTCAATGGGAGACTGCATATTACGTTATATTATAAGGTATTTTCAATGATACACTGCATATTACGTTATATTATAAGGTATTTTCAATGATACACTGCATATTACGTTATATTATAAGGTATTTTCAGTGATAGACGGGATATTACGTTATATTATAAGGTATTTTCAATGATACACTGCATATTACGTTATATTATAAGGAATTTTAAATGATACACTGCATATTAAATTACATTATAAGGTATTTTCAATGATACACTGCATATTACGTTATATTATAAGGTATTTTCAATGATACACTGCATATTACGTTATATTATAAGGAATTTTAAATGATACACTACAAATTACGATATATTATAAGGTATTTTCAATGATACACTGCATATTACGGTATATTATAAGGTATTTTCAGTGATAGACTGCATATTACGTTATATTATAAGGTATTTTCAATGATGCACTGCTTACTACGTTATATTATAAGGTATTTTCAATGATACACTAAAAAATTACTATATATTATAAGGTATTTCCAATGATACACTGCATATTACGTTATATTATAAGGTATTTTCAATGATACATTGCATATTACCTTATATTATGATGTATTTTCATTGATAGACTAGAATTACCATATATTCTACGGTATTTTCAATGATACACTGCATATTACGTTATATTATAAGGTATTTTCAATGATACAATGCATATTACGTTATATTAGAAGGTATTTTCAATGACATACTGCAAATATTACGTTTCATTATAATGTATTTTCAATGAATCACTGCATATTACGTTATATTATAAAGTATTTTTAATGATACACTGTATATTACGTTATAGTATAAGGTATTTTCTATGATACACTGCATATTACGTTATATTATAAGGTATTTTCAATGATACACTACGATATATTATAAGATATTTTCAATGATTCACTGCATATTACATTACATTATAAGGTATTTTCAATGAATCACTGCATATTACGTTATATTATAAGGTATTTTCAATGATACACTGCATATTACGTTATATTATAAGGAATTTTAAATGATACACTACAAATTACGATATATTCTACGGTATTTTCAATGATACACTGCATATTACGTTATATTATAAGGTATTTTCAATGATACAATGCATATTACGTTATATTAGAAGGTATTTTCAATGACAGACTGCAAATATTACGTTTCATTATAATGTATTTTCAATGAATCACTGCATATTACGTTATATTATAAAGTATTTTCAGTGATACACTGCATATTACATTACATTATAAGTTATTTTCAATGATACAATGCATATTACGTTATATTAGAAGGTATTTTCAATGACAGACTGCAAATATTACGTTTCATTATAATGTATTTTCAATGAATCACTGCATATTACGTTATATTATAAAGTATTTTCAATGATACACTGTATATTACGTTATAGTATAAGGTATTTTCTATGATACACTGCATATTACGTTATATTATAAGGTATTTTCAATGATACACTACGATATATTATAAGATATTTTCAATGATTCACTGCATATTACATTACATTATAAGGTATTTTCAATGAATCACTGCATATTACGTTATATTATAAGGTATTTTCAATGATACACTGCATATTACGTTATATTATAAGGTATTTTCAATGATACACTGCATATTACGTTATATTAGAAGGTATTTTCAATGACAGACTGCAAATATTACGTTTCATTATAATGTATTTTCAATGAATCACTGCATATTATGTTATATTATAAAGTATTTTCAGTGATACACTGCATATTACATTATATTATAAGTTATTTTCAATGATACACTGCATATTACATTATTTTATAATGTATTTTCAATGGGAGACTGCATATTACGTTATATTATAAGGTATTTTCAGTGATAGACGGGATATTACGTTATATTATAAGGTATTTTCAATGATACACTGCATATTACGTTATATTATAAGGAATTTTAAATGATACACTGCATATTAAATTACATTATAAGGTATTTTCAATGATACACTGCATATTACGTTATATTATAAGGTATTTTCAGTGATACACTGCATATTACGTTATATTATATGGAATTTTAAATGATACACTACAAATTACGATATATTATAAGGTATTTTCAATGATACACTGCATATTACGGTATATTATAAGGTATTTTCAGTGACAGACTGCATATTACGTTATATTATAAGGTATTTTCAATGATGCACTGCTTACTACGTTATATTATTAGGTATTTTCAATGATACACTAAAAAATTACTATATATTATAAGGTATTTCCAATGATACACTGCATATTACGTTATATTATAAGGTATTTTCAATGATACATTGCATATTACCTTATATTATAATGTATTTTCATTGATAGACTAGAATTACCATATATTCTACGGTATTTTCAATGATACACTGCATATTACGTTATATTATAAGGTATTTTCAATGATACAATGCATATTACGTTATATTAGAAGGTATTTTCAATGACATACTGCAAATATTACGTTTCATTATAATGTATTTTCAATGAATCACTGCATATTACGTTATATTATAAAGTATTTTTAATGATACACTGTATATTACATTATAGTATAAGGTATTTTCTATGATACACTGCATATTACGTTATATTATAAGGTATTTTCAATGATACACTACGATATATTATAAGATATTTTCAATGATTCACTGCATATTACATTACATTATAAGGTATTTTCAATGAATCACTGCATATTACGTTATATTATAAGGTATTTTCAATGATACACTGCATATTACGTTATATTATAAGGAATTTTAAATGATACACTACAAATTACGATATATTCTAAGGTATTTTCAATGATACACTGCATATTACGTTATATTATAAGGTATTTTCAATGATACAATGCATATTACGTTATATTAGAAGGTATTTTCAATGACAGACTGCAAATATTACGTTTCATTATAATGTATTTTCAATGAATCACTGCATATTACGTTATATTATAAAGTATTTTCAGTGATACACTGCATATTACATTATATTATAACTTATTTTCAATGATACACTGCATATTACATTATTTTATAATGTATTTTCAATGGGAGACTGCATATTACGTTATATTATAAGGTATTTTCAATGATACACTGCATATTACGATATATTATAAGGAATTTTAAATGATACACTACAAATTACGATATATTATAAGGTATTTTCAATGATACACTGCATATTACGTTATATTATAAGGTATTTTCAATGATACACTGCATATTACGTTATATTATAAGGAATTTTAAATGATACACTGCATATTAAATTACATTATAAGGTATTTTCAATGATACACTGCATATTACGTTATATTATAAGGTATTTTCAGTGATACACTGCATATTACGTTATATTATATGGAATTTTAAATGATACACTACAAATTACGATATATTATAAGGTATTTTCAATGATACACTGCATATTACGGTATATTATAAGGTATTTTCAGTGATAGACTGCATATTACGTTATATTATAAGGTATTTTCAATGATGCACTGCTTACTACGTTATATTATTAGGTATTTTCAATGATACACTAAAAAATTACTATATATTATAAGGTATTTTCAATGATACACTGCATATTACGTTATATTATAAGGTATTTTCAATGATACACTGCATATTACCTTATATTATAATGTATTTTCATTGATAGACTAGAATTACCATATATTCTACGGTATTTTCAATGATACACTGCATATTACGTTATATTATAAGGTATTTTCAATGATACAATGCATATTACGTTATATTAGAAGGTATTTTCAATGACAGACTGCAAATATTACGTTTCATTATAATGTATTTTCAATGAATCACTGCATATTACGTTATATTATAAGATATTTTCAATGATACACTGCATATTACGTTATATTATAAGGTATTTTCAGTGATGGACGGGATATTACGTTATATTATAAGGTATTTTCAATGATAGACTGCATATTACCTTATATAATAAGGTATTTTCAATGATAGACTGCAAATATCACGTTATATTATAAGGTATTTTCAATGATACACTGCATATTACGTTATATTATAAGCTATTTTCAATGATACACTGAATATTACGTTATATTATAAGGTATTTTCAATGATACACTGCATATTACGTTATATTATAATGTATTTTCAATGATACACTGCATATAACATTATATTATAAGGTATTTTCAATGATACACTACGATATATTATAAGTTATTTTCAATGATACACTGCATATTACGTTACATTATAAGGTATTTTCAATGATACACTGCATATTACGTTATATTATAAGGTATTTTCAATGATACACTGCATATTACGTTATATTATAAGGTATTTTCAATGATACACTGCATATTACGTTATATTATAAGGTATTTTCAGTGATAGACTGGATATTACGTTATATTATAAGGTATTTTCAATGATACACTGCATATTACGATATATTATAAAGTATTTTCAATGATACACTGTATATTAGGTTATAGTATAAGGTATTTTCTATGATACACTGCATATTACGTTATATTATAAGGTATTTTCAATGATACTCTACGATATATTATAAGATACACTGCATATTACGATATATTATAAAGTATTTTCAATGATACACTGTATATTACGTTATAGTATAAGGTATTTTCAATGATTCACTGCATATTACATTACATTATAAGGTATTTTCAATGATACACTGCATATTACGTTATATTATAAGGTATTTTCAATGATACACTGCATATTACGTTATATTATAAGGTATTTTCAATGATACAATGTATATTACGTTATATTAGAAGGTATTTTCAATGACAGACTGCAAATATTACGTTTCATTATAATGTATTTTCAATGAATCACTGCATATTACGTTATATTATAAGATATTTTCAATGATACACTGCATATTACGTTATATTATAAGGTATTTTCAGTGATGGACGGGATATTACGTTATATTATAAGGTATTTTCAATGATAGACTGCATATTACCTTATATAATAAGGTATTTTCAATGATAGACTGCAAATATCACGTTATATTATAAGGTATTTTCAATGATACACTGCATATTACGTTATATTATAAGCTATTTTCAATGATACACTGCATATTACGTTATATTATAAGGTATTTTCAATGATACACTGCATATTACGTTATATTAAAATGTATTTTCAATGATACACTGCATATAACATTATATTATAAGGTATTTTCAATGATACACTACGATATATTATAAGTTATTTTCAATGATACACTGCATATTACGTTACATTATAAGGTATTTTCAATGATACACTGCATATTACGTTATATTATAAGGTATTTTCAATGATACACTGCATATTACGTTATAGTATAAGGTATTTTCAATGATACACTGCATATTACGTTATATTATAAGGTATTTTCAGTGATAGACTGGATATTACGTTATATTATAAGGTATTTTCAATGATACACTGCATATTACGATATATTATAAAGTATTTTCAATGATACACTGTATATTAGGTTATAGTATAAGGTATTTTCTATGATACACTGCATATTACGTTATATTATAAGGTATTTTCAATGATACTCTACGATATATTATAAGATACACTGCATATTACGATATATTATAAAGTATTTTCAATGATACACTGTATATTACGTTATAGTATAAGGTATTTTCAATGATTCACTGCATATTACATTACATTATAAGGTATTTTCAATGATACACTGCATATTACGTTATATTATAAGGTATTTTCAGTGATAGACGGGATATTACGTTATATTATAAGGTATTCTCAATGATACAATGCATATTACGTTATATTAGAAGGTATTTTCAATGACATACTGCAAATATTACTTTTCATTATAATGTATTTTCAATGAATCACTGCATATTACGTTATATTATAAAGTATTTTTAATGATACACTGTATATTACATTATAGTATAAGGTATTTTCTATGATACACTGCATATTACGTTATATTATAAGGTATTTTCAATGATACACTACGATATATTATAAGATATTTTCAATGATTCACTGCATATTACATTACATTATAAGGTATTTTCAATGAATCACTGCATATTACGTTATATTATAAGGTATTTTCAATGATACACTGCATATTACGTTATATTATAAGGAATTTTAAATGATACACTACAAATTACGATATATTCTACGGTATTTTCAATGATACACTGCATATTACGTTGTATTATAAGGTATTTTCAATGATACAATGCATATTACGTTATATTAGAAGGTATTTTCAATGACAGACTGCAAATATTACGTTTCATTATAATGTATTTTCAATGAATCACTGCATATTACGTTATATTATAAAGTATTTTCAGTGATACACTGCATATTACATTATATTATAACATATTTTCAATGATACACTGCATATTACATTATTTTATAATGTATTTTCAATGGGAGACTGCATATTACGTTATATTATAAGGTATTTTCAATGATACACTGCATATTACGTTATATTATAAGGAATTTTAAATGATACACTACAAATTACGATATATTATAAGGTATTTTCAATGATACACTGCAGATTACGGTATATTATAAGGTATTTTCAGTGATAGACTGGATATTACGTTATATTATAAGGTATTTTCAATGATACACTGCATATTACGATATATTATAAAGTATTTTCAATGATACACTGCATATTACGATATATTATAAAGTATTTTCAATGATACACTGTATATTACGTTATAGTATAAGGTATTTTCTATGATACACTGCATATTACGTTATATTATAAGGTATTTTCAATGATACACTACGATATATTATAAGATACACTGCATATTACGATATATTATAAAGTATTTTCAATGACACACTGTATATTACGTTATAGTATAAGGTATTTTCAATGATTCACTGCATATTACATTACATTATAAGGTATTTTCAATGATACACTGCATATTACCTTATATTATAATGTATTTTCATTGATAGACTAGAATTACATTATATTCTACGGTATTTTGAATGATACACTGCATATTACGTTATATTATAAGGTATTTTCAATGATACAATGCATATTACGTTATATTAGAAGGTATTTTCAATGACAGACTGCAAATATTACGTTTCATTATAATGTATTTTCAATGAATCACTGCATATTACGTTATATTATAAAGTATTTTCAATGATACACTACGATATATTATAAGATATTTTCAATGATTCACTGCATATTACATTACATTATAAGGTATTTTCAATGAATCACTGCATATTACGTTATATTATAAGGTATTTTCAATGATACACTGCATATTACGTTATATTATAAGGAATTTTAAATGATACACTACAAATTACGATATATTATAAGGTATTTTCAATGATACACTGCATATTACGGTATATTATAAGGTATTTTCAGTGATAGACTGGATATTACGTTATATTATAAGGTATTTTCAATGATACACTGCATATTACGATATATTATAAAGTATTTTCAATGATACACTGTATATTACGTTATAGTATAAGGTATTTTCTATGATACACTGCATATTACGTTATATTATAAGGTATTTTCAATGATACACTACGATATATTATAAGATATTTTCAATGATTCACTGCATATTACATTACATTATAAGATATTTTCAATGATACACTGCATATTACGTTATATTATAAGGTATTTTCAATGATACACTACAAATTACGATATATTATAAGGTATTTTCAATGATACACTGAATATTACGTTATATTATAAGGTATTTTCAATGATACACTGCATATTACGTTATATTAAAATGTATTTTCAATGATACACTGCATATAACATTATATTATAAGGTATTTTCAATGGTACACTACGATATATTATAAGATATTTTCAATGATTCACTGCATATTACATTACATTATAAGGTATTTTCAATGATACACTGTATATTACGTTATAGTATAAGGTATTTTCAATGATTCACTGCATATTACATTACATTATAAGGTATTTTCAATGATACACTGCATATTACGTTATATTATAAGGTATTTTCAGTGATAGACGGGATATTACGTTATATTATAAGGTATTCTCAATGATACAATGCATATTACGTTATATTAGAAGGTATTTTCAATGACATACTGCAAATATTACGTTTCATTATAATGTATTTTCAATGAATCACTGCATATTACGTTATATTATAAAGTATTTTTAATGATACACTGTATATTACATTATAGTATAAGGTATTTTCTATGATACACTGCATATTACGTTATATTATAAGGTATTTTCAATGATACACTACGATATATTATAAGATATTTTCAATGATTCACTGCATATTACATTACATTATAAGGTATTTTCAATGAATCACTGCATATTACGTTATATTATAAGGTATTTTCAATGATACACTGCATATTACGTTATATTATAAGGAATTTTAAATGATACACTACAAATTACGATATATTCTACGGTATTTTCAATGATACACTGCATATTACGTTATATTATAAGGTATTTTCAATGATACAATGCATATTACGTTATATTAGAAGGTATTTTCAATGACAGACTGCAAATATTACGTTTCATTATAATGTATTTTCAATGAATCACTGCATATTACGTTATATTATAAAGTATTTTCAGTGATACACTGCATATTACATTATATTATAACTTATTTTCAATGATACACTGCATATTACATTATTTTATAATGTATTTTCAATGGGAGACTGCATATTACGTTATATTATAAGGTATTTTCAATGATACACTGCATATTACGTTATATTATAAGGAATTTTAAATGATACACTACAAATTACGATATATTATAAGGTATTTTCAATGATACACTGCAGATTACGGTATATTATAAGGTATTTTCAGTGATAGACTGGATATTACGTTATATTATAAGGTATTTTCAATGATACACTGCATATTACGATATATTATAAAGTATTTTCAATGATACACTGCATATTACGATATATTATAAAGTATTTTCAATGATACACTGCATATTACGTTATATTATAAGGTATTTTCTATGATACACTGCATATTACGTTATATTATAAGGTATTTTCAATGATACACTACGATATATTATAAGATACACTGCATATTACGATATATTATAAAGTATTTTCAATGACACACTGTATATTACGTTATAGTATAAGGTATTTTCAATGATTCACTGCATATTACATTACATTATAAGGTATTTTCAATGATACACTGCATATTACCTTATATTATAATGTATTTTCATTGATAGACTAGAATTACATTATATTCTACGGTATTTTGAATGATACACTGCATATTACGTTATATTATAAGGTATTTTCAATGATACAATGCATATTACGTTATATTAGAAGGTATTTTCAATGACAGACTGCAAATATTACGTTTCATTATAATGTATTTTCAATGAATCACTGCATATTACGTTATATTATAAAGTATTTTCAATGATACACTACGATATATTATAAGATATTTTCAATGATTCACTGCATATTACATTACATTATAAGGTATTTTCAATGAATCACTGCATATTACGTTATATTATAAGGTATTTTCAATGATACACTGCATATTACGTTATATTATAAGGTATTTTAAATGATACACTACAAATTACGATATATTATAAGGTATTTTCAATGATACACTGCATATTACGGTATATTATAAGGTATTTTCAGTGATAGACTGGATATTACGTTATATTATAAGGTATTTTCAATGATACACTGCATATTACGATATATTATAAAGTATTTTCAATGATACACTGTATATTACGTTATAGTATAAGGTATTTTCTATGATACACTGCATATTACGTTATATTATAAGGTATTTTCAATGATACACTACGATATATTATAAGATATTTTCAATGATTCACTGCATATTACATTACATTATAAGATATTTTCAATGATACACTGCATATTACGTTATATTATAAGGTATTTTCAATGATACACTACAAATTACGATATATTATAAGGTATTTTCAATGATACACTGAATATTACGTTATATTATAAGGTATTTTCAATGATACACTGCATATTACGTTATATTAAAATGTATTTTCAATGATACACTGCATATAACATTATATTATAAGGTATTTTCAATGGTACACTACGATATATTATAAGATATTTTCAATGATTCACTGCATATTACATTACATTATAAGGTATTTTCAATGATACACTGCATATTACGTTATGTTATAAGGTATTTTCAGTGATAGACGGGATATTACGTTATATTATAAGGTATTTTCAATGATACACTACGATATATTATAAGATATTTTCAATGATTCACTGCATATTACATTACATTATAAGATATTTTCAATGATACACTGCATATTACGTTATATTATAAGGTATTTTCAGTGATAGACGGGATATTACGTTATATTATAAGGTATTTTCAATGATACACTGCATATTACGTTATATTATAATGTATTTTCAATGATACACTGCATATTACGTTATATTATAAGGTATTTTCAATGATGCACTGCATATTACGTTATATTATTAGGTATTTTCAATGATACACTAAAAAATTACTATATATTATAAGGTATTTCCAATGTTACACTGCATATTACGTTATATTATAAGGTATTTTCAATGATACACTGCATATTACCTTATATTATAATGTATTTTCATTGATAGACTAGAATTACCATATATTCTACGGTATTTTCAATGATACACCGCATATTACGTTATATTATAAGGTATTTTCAATGATACACTACAAATTACGATATATTATAAGGTATTTTCAATGATACACTGAATATTACGTTATATTATAAGGTATTTTCAATGATACACTGCATATTACGTTATATTAAAATGTATTTTCAATGATACACTGCATATAACATTATATTATAAGGTATTTTCAATGATACACTACGATATATTATAAGATATTTTCAATGATTCACTGCATATTACATTACATTATAAGGTATTTTCAATGATACACTGCATATTACGTTATGTTATAAGGTATTTTCAGTGATAGACGGGATATTACGTTATATTATAAGGTATTTTCAATGATACACTACGATATATTATAAGATATTTTCAATGATTCACTGCATATTACATTACATTATAAGATATTTTCAATGATACACTGCATATTACGTTATATTATAAGGTATTTTCAGTGATAGACGGGATATTACGTTATATTATAAGGTATTTTCAATGATACACTGCATATTACGTTATATTATAATGTATTTTCAATGATACACTGCATATTACGTTATATTATAAGGTATTTTCAATGATGCACTGCATATTACGTTATATTATTAGGTATTTTCAATGATACACTAAAAAATTACTATATATTATAAGGTATTTCCAATGTTACACTGCATATTACGTTATATTATAAGGTATTTTCAATGATACACTGCATATTACCTTATATTATAATGTATTTTCATTGATAGACTAGAATTACCATATATTCTACGGTATTTTCAATGATACACCGCATATTACGTTATATTATAAGGTATTTTCAATGATACACTACAAATTACGATATATTATAAGGTATTTTCAATGATACACTGAATATTACGTTATATTATAAGGTATTTTCAATGATACACTGCATATTACGTTATATTAAAATGTATTTTCAATGATACACTGCATATAACACTATATTATAAGGTATTTTCAATGATACACTACGATATATTATAAGATATTTTCAATGATTCACTGCATATTACATTACATTATAAGGTATTTTCAATGATACACTGCATATTACGTTATGTTATAAGGTATTTTCAGTGATAGACGGGATATTACGTTATATTATAAGGTATTTTCAATGATACACTGTATATTACGTTATAGTATAAGGTATTTTCTATGATACACTGCATATTACGTTATATTATAAGGTATTTTCAATGATACACTACGATATATTATAAGATATTTTCAATGATTCACTGCATATTACATTACATTATAAGGTATTTTCAATGAATCACTGCATATTACGTTATATTATAAGGTATTTTCAATGATACACTGCATATTACGTTATATTATAAGGAATTTTAAATGATACACTACAAATTACGATATATTATAAGGTATTTTCAATGATACACTGCATATTACGGTATATTATAAGGTATTTTCAGTGATAGACTGCATATTACGTTATATTATAAGGTATTTTCAATGATGCACTGCATATTACGTTATATTATTAGGTATTTTCAATGATACACTAAAAAATTACTATATATTATAAGGTATTTCCAATGATACACTGCATATTACGTTATATTATAAGGAATTTTAAATGATACACTACAAATTACGATATATTATAAGGTATTTTCAATGATACACTGCATATTACGGTATATTATAAGGTATTTTCAGTGATAGACTGCATATTACGTTATATTATAAGGTATTTTCAATGATGCACTGCATATTACGTTATATTATTAGGTATTTTCAATGATACACTAAAAAATTACTATATATTATAAGGTATTTTCAATGATACAATGCATATTACGTTATATTAGAAGGTATTTTCAATGACAGACTGCAAATATTACGTTTCATTATAATGTATTTTCAATGAATCACTGCATATTACGTTATATTATAAAGTATTTTCAATGATACACTGTATATTACGTTATAGTATAAGGTATTTTCTATGATACACTGCATATTACGTTATATTATAAGGTATTTTCAATGATACACTACGATATATTATAAGATATTTTCAATGATTCACTGCATATTACATTACATTATAAGGTATTTTCAATGAATCACTGCATATTACGTTATATTATAAGGTATTTTCAATGATACACTGCATATTACGTTATATTATAAGGAATTTTAAATGATACACTACAAATTACGATATATTATAAGGTATTTTCAATGATACACTGCATATTACGGTATATTATAAGGTATTTTCAGTGATAGACTGGATATTACGTTATATTATAAGGTATTTTCAATGATACACTGCATATTACGATATATTATAAAGTATTTTCAATGATACACTGTATATTACGTTATAGTATAAGGTATTTTCTATGATACACTGCATATTACGTTATATTATAAGGTATTTTCAATGATACACTACGATATATTATAAGATATTTTCAATGATTCACTGCATATTACATTACATTATAAGATATTTTCAATGATACACTGCATATTACGTTATATTATAAGGTATTTTCAGTGATAGACGGGATATTACGTTATATTATAAGGTATTTTCAATGATACACTGCATATTAAGTTATATTATAATGTATTTTCAATGATACACTGCATATTACGTTATATTATAAGGTATTTTCAATGATGCACTGCATATTACGTTATATTATTAGGTATTTTCAATGATACACTAAAAAATTACTATATATTATAAGGTATTTCCAATGTTACACTGCATATTACGTTATATTATAAGGTATTTTCAATGATACACTGCATATTACCTTATATTATAATGTATTTTCATTGATAGACTAGAATTACCATATATTCTACGGTATTTTCAATGATACACCGCATATTACGTTATATTATAAGGTATTTTCAATGATACACTACAAATTACGATATATTATAAGGTATTTTCAATGATACACTGAATATTACGTTATATTATAAGGTATTTTCAATGATACACTGCATATTACGTTATATTAAAATGTATTTTCAATGATACACTGCATATAACATTATATTATAAGGTATTTTCAATGATACACTACGATATATTATAAGATATTTTCAATGATTCACTGCATATTACATTACATTATAAGGTATTTTCAATGATACACTGCATATTACGTTATATTATAAGGTATTTTCAGTGATAGACGGGATATTACGTTATATTATAAGGTATTTTCAATGATACACTGTATATTACGTTATAGTATAAGGTATTTTCTATGATACACTGCATATTACGTTATATTATAAGGTATTTTCAATGATACACTACGATATATTATAAGATATTTTCAATGATTCACTGCATATTACATTACATTATAAGGTATTTTCAATGAATCACTGCATATTACGTTATATTATAAGGTATTTTCAGTGATACACTGCATATTACGTTATATTATAAGGAATTTTAAATGATACACTACAAATTACGATATATTATAAGGTATTTTCAATGATACACTGCATATTACGGTATATTATAAGGTATCTTCAGTGATAGACTGCATATTACGTTATATTATAAGGTATTTTCAATGATGCACTGCATATTACGTTATATTATTAGGTATTTTCAATGATACACTAAAAAATTACTATATATTATAAGGTATTTCCAATGATACACTGCATATTACGTTATATTATAAGGAATTTTAAATGATACACTACAAATTACGATATATTATAAGGTATTTTCAATGATACACTGCATATTACGTTATATTATAAGGTATTTTCAATGATACACTGCATATTACCTTATATTATAATGTATTTTCATTGATAGACTAGAATTACCATATATTCTACGGTATTTTCAATGATACACTGCATATTACGTTATATTATAAGGTATTTTCAATGATACAATGCATATTACGTTATATTAGAAGGTATTTTCAATGACAGACTGCAAATATTACGTTTCATTATAATGTATTTTCAATGAATCACTGCATATTACGTTATATTATAAGATATTTTCAATGATACACTGCATATTACGTTATATTATAAGGTATTTTCAGTGATAGACGTGATATTACGTTATATTATAAGGTATTTTCAATGATAGACTGCATATTACCTTATATAATAAGGTATTTTCAATGATAGACTGCAAATATCACGTTATATTATAAGGTATTTCCAATGATACACTGCATATTACGTTATATTATAAGCTATTTTCAATGATGCACTGCATATTATGTTATATTATAAAGTATTTTCAGTGATACACTGCATATTACATTATATTATAAGTTATTTTCAATGATACACTGCATATTACATTATTTTATAATGTATTTTCAATGGGAGACTGCATATTACGTTATATTATAAGGTATTTTCAATGATACACTGCATATTACGTTATATTATAAGGAATTTTAAATGATACACTACAAATTACGATATATTATAAGGTATTTTCAATGATACACTGCATATTACGGTATATTATAAGGTATTTTCAGTGATAGACTGGATATTACTTTATATTATAAGGTATTTTCAATGATACACTGCATATTACGATATATTATAAAGTATTTTCAATGATACACTGCATATTACGATATATTATAAAGTATTTTCAATGATACACTGTATATTACGTTATAGTATAAGGTATTTTCTATGATACACTGCATATTACGTTATATTATAAGGTATTTTCAATGATACACTACGATATATTATAAGATACACTGCATATTACGATATATTATAAAGTATTTTCAATGACACACTGTATATTACGTTATAGTGTAAGGTATTTTCAATGATTCACTGCATATTACATTACATTATAAGGTATTTTCAATGATACACTGCATATTACCTTATATTATAATGTATTTTCATTGATAGACTAGAATTACATTATATTCTACGGTATTTTCAATGATACACTGCATATTACATTATATTATAAGGTATTTTCAATGATACAATGCATATTACGTTATATTAGAAGGTATTTTCAATGACAGACTGCAAATATTACGTTTCATTATAATGTATTTTCAATGATACACTGCATATTACGTTATATTATAAGGTATTTTCAATGATACACTGCATATTAAATTACATTATAAGGTATTTTCAATGATACACTGCATATTACGTTATATTATAAGGTATTTTCAATGATACACTGCATATTACGTTATATTATAAGGAATTTTAAATGATACACTACAAATTACGATATATTATAAGGTATTTTCAATGATACACTGCATATTACGGTATATTATAAGGTATTTTCAGTGATAGACTGCATATTACGTTATATTATAAGGTATTTTCAATGATGCACTGCTTATTACGTTATATTATTAGGTATTTTCAATGATACACTAAAAAATTACTATATATTATAAGGTATTTCCAATGATACACTGCATATTACGTTATATTATAAGGTATTTTCAATGATACACTGCATATTACCTTATATTATAATGTATTTTCATTGATAGACTAGAATTAGCATATATTCTACGGTATTTTCAATGATACACTGCATATTACGTTATATTATAAGGTATTTTCAATGATACAATGCATATTACGTTATATTAGAAGGTATTTTCAATGACAGACTGCAAATATTACGTTTCATTATAATGTATTTTCAATGAATCACTGCATATTACGTTATATTATAAGGTATTTTCAATGATACACTGCATATTACGTTATATTATAAGGTATTTTCAGTGATGGACGGGATATTACGTTATATTATAAGGTATTTTCAATGATAGACTGCATATTACCTTATATAATAAGGTATTTTCAATGATAGACTGCAAATATCACGTTATATTATAAGGTATTTTCAATGATACACTGCATATTACGTTATATTATAAGCTATTTTCAATGATACACTGAATATTACGTTATATTATAAGGTATTTTCAATGATACACTGCATATTACGTTATATTAAAATGTATTTTCAATGATACACTGCATATAACATTATATTATAAGGTATTTTCAATGATACACTACGATATATTATAAGTTATTTTCAATGATACACTGCATATTACGTTACATTATAAGGTATTTTCAATGATACACTGCATATTACGTTATATTATAAGGTATTTTCAATGATACACTGCATATTACGTTATAGTATAAGGTATTTTCAATGATACACTGCATATTACGTTATATTATAAGGTATTTTCAGTGATAGACTGGATATTACGTTATATTATAAGGTATTTTCAATGATACACTGCATATTACGATATATTATAAAGTATTTTCAATGATACACTGTATATTAGGTTATAGTATAAGGTATTTTCTATGATACACTGCATATTACGTTATATTATAAGGTATTTTCAATGATACTCTACGATATATTATAAGATACACTGCATATTACGATATATTATAAAGTATTTTCAATGATACACTGTATATTACGTTATAGTATAAGGTATTTTCAATGATTCACTGCATATTACATTACATTATAAGGTATTTTCAATGATACACTGCATATTACGTTATATTATAAGGTATTTTCAGTGATAGACGGGATATTACGTTATATTATAAGGTATTCTCAATGATACACTGCATATTACGTTATATTATAAGGAATTTTAAATGATACACTGCATATTAAATTACATTATAAGGTATTTTCAATGATACACTGCATATTACGTTATATTATAAGGTATTTTCAGTGATAGACGGGATATTACGTTATATTATAAGGTATTTTCAATGATACAATGCATATTACGTTATATTAGAAGGTGTTTTCAATGATACACTGCATATTACGTTATATTATAAGGTATTTTCAATGATGCACTGCATATTATGTTATATTATAAAGTATTTTCAGTGATACACTGCATATTACATTATTTTATAATGTATTTTCAATGGGAGACTGCATACTACGTTATATTATAAGGTATTTTCAATGATACACTGCATATTACGTTATATTATAAGGTATTTTCAATGATACACTGCATATTACGTTATATTATAAGGTATTTTCAGTGATAGACGGGATATTACGTTATATTATAAGGTATTTTCAATGATACACTGCATATTACGTTATATTATAAGGAATTTTAAATGATACACTGCATATTAAATTACATTATAAGGTATTTTCAATGATACACTGCATATTACGTTATATTATAAGGTATTTTCAGTGATACACTGCATATTACGTTATATTATAAGGAATTTTAAATGATACACTACAAATTACGATATATTATAAGGTATTTTCAATGATACACTGCATATTACGGTATATTATAAGGTATTTTCAGTGATAGACTGCATATTACGTTATATTATAAGGTATTTTCAATGATACACTGCTTATTACGTTATATTATTAGGTATTTTCAATGATACACTAAAAAATTACTATATATTATAAGGTATTTCCAATGATACACTGCATATTACGTTATATTATAAGGTATTTTCAATGATACATTGCATATTACCTTATATTATAATGTATTTTCATTGATAGACTAGAATTACCATATATTCTACGGTATTTTCAATGATACACTGCATATTACGTTATATTATAAGGTATTTTCAATGATACAATGCATATTACGTTATATTAGAAGGTATTTTCAATGACAGACTGCAAATATTACGTTTCATTATAATGTATTTTCAATGAATCACTGCATATTACGTTATATTATAAAGTATTTTCAGTGATACACTGCATATTACATTATATTATAAGTTATTTTCAATGATACACTGCATATTACATTATTTTATAATGTATTTTCAATGGGAGACTGCATATTACGTTATATTATAAGGTATTTTCAATGATACACTGCATATTACGTTATATTATAAGGAATTTTAAATGATACACTACAAATTACGATATATTATAAGGTATTTTCAATGATACACTGCATATTACGGTATATTATAAGGTATTTTCAGTGATAGACTGGATATTACTTTATATTATAAGGTATTTTCAATGATACACTGCATATTACGATATATTATAAAGTATTTTCAATGATACACTGCATATTACGATATATTATAAAGTATTTTCAATGATACACTGTATATTACGTTATAGTATAAGGTATTTTCTATGATACACTGCATATTACGTTATATTATAAGGTATTTTCAATGATACACTACGATATATTATAAGATACACTGCATATTACGATATATTATAAAGTATTTTCAATGACACACTGTATATTACGTTATAGTGTAAGGTATTTTCAATGATTCACTGCATATTACATTACATTATAAGGTATTTTCAATGATACACTGCATATTACCTTATATTATAATGTATTTTCATTGATAGACTAGAATTACATTATATTCTACGGTATTTTCAATGATACACTGCATATTACGTTATATTATAAGGTATTTTCAATGATACAATGCATATTACGTTATATTAGAAGGTATTTTCAATGACAGACTGCAAATATTACGTTTCATTATAATGTATTTTCAATGATACACTGCATATTACGTTATATTATAAGGTATTTTCAATGATACACTGCATATTAAATTACATTATAAGGTATTTTCAATGATACACTGCATATTACGTTATATTATAAGGTATTTTCAGTGATACACTACAAATTACGTTATATTATAAGGTATTTTCAATGATACACTACAAATTACGATATATTATAAGGTATTTTCAATGATACACTGCATATTACGGTATATTATAAGGTATTTTCAGTGATAGACTGCATATTACGTTATATTATAAGGTATTTTCAATGATGCACTGCTTATTACGTTATATTATTAGGTATTTTCAATGATACACTAAAAAATTACTATATATTATAAGGTATTTCCAATGATACACTGCATATTACGTTATATTATAAGGTATTTTCAATGATACATTGCATATTACCTTATATTATAATGTATTTTCATTGATAGACTAGAATTACCATATATTCTACGGTATTTTCAATGATACACTGCATATTACGTTATATTATAAGGTATTTTCAATGATACAATGCATATTACGTTATATTAGAAGGTATTTTCAATGACAGACTGCAAATATTACGTTTCATTATAATGTATTTTCAATGAATCACTGCATATTACGTTATATTATAAGGTATTTTCAATGATACACTACGATATATTATAAGATATTTTCAATGATTCACTGCATATTACATTACATTATAAGGTATTTTCAATGAATCACTGCATATTACGTTATATTATAAGGTATTTTCAATGATACACTGCATATTACGTTATATTATAAGGAATTTTAAATGATACACTACAAATTACGATATATTATAAGGTATTTTCAATGATACACTGCATATTACGGTATATTATAAGGTATTTTCAGTGATAGACTGGATATTACGTTATATTATAAGGTATTTTCAATGATACACTGCAAATTACGATATATTATAAAGTATTTTCAATGATACACTGTATATTACGTTATAGTATAAGGTATTTTCTATGATACACTGCATATTACGTTATATTATAAGGTATTTTCAATGATACACTACGATATATTATAAGATATTTTCAATGATTCACTGCATATTACATTACATTATAAGATATTTTCAATGATACACTGCATATTACGTTATATTATAAGGTATTTTCAGTGATAGACGGGATATTACGTTATATTATAAGGTATTTTCAATGATACACTGCATATTACGTTATATTATAATGTATTTTCAATGATACACTGCATATTACGTTATATTATAAGGTATTTTCAATGATGCACTGCATATTACGTTATATTATTAGGTATTTTCAACGATACACTAAAAAATTACTATATATTATAAGGTATTTCCAATGATACACTGCATATTACGTTATATTATAAGGTATTTTCAATGATACACTGCATATTACCTTATATTATAATGTATTTTCATTGATAGACTAGAATTACCATATATTCTACGGTATTTTCAATGATACACCGCATATTACGTTATATTATAAGGTATTTTCAATGATACACTGCATATTACGTTATAGTATAAGGTATTTTCAATGATACACTGCATATTACGTTATATTATAAGGTATTTTCAATGATACACTGCATATTACGATATATTATAAAGTATTTTCAATGATACACTGTATATTACGTTATAGTATAAGGTATTTTCTATGATACACTGCATATTACGTTTCATTATAATGTATTTTCAATGAATCACTGCATATTACGTTATATTATAAAGTATTTTCAATGATACACTGTATATTACGTTATAGTATAAGGTATTTTCTATGATACACTGCATATTACGTTATATTATAAGGTATTTTCAATGATACAATGCATATTACGTTATATTAGAAGGTATTTTCAATGACAGACTGCAAATATTACGTTTCATTATAATGTATTTTCAATGAATCACTGCATATTACGTTATATTATAAAGTATTTTCAATGATACACTGTATATTACGTTATAGTATAAGGTATTTTCTATGATACACTGCATATTACGTTATATTATAAGGTATTTTCAATGATACACTGCATATTACGTTATATTATAAGGAATTTTAAATGATACACTACAAATTACGATATATTATAAGGTATTTTCAATGATACACTGCATATTACGGTATATTATAAGGTATTTTCAGTGATAGACTGGATATTACGTTATATTATAAGGTATTTTCAATGATACACTGCATATTACGATATATTATAAAGTATTTTCAATGATACACTGTATATTACGTTATAGTATAAGGTATTTTCTATGATACACTGCATATTACGTTATATTATAATGTATTTTCAATGATACACTGCATATTACGTTATATTATAAGGTATTTTCAATGATACACTGCATATTACGTTATATTATTAGGTATTTTCAATGATACACTAAAAAATTACTATATATTATAAGGTATTTCCAATGATACACTGCATATTACGTTATATTATAAGGTATTTTCAATGATACACTGCATATTACCTTATATTATAATGTATTTTCATTGATAGACTAGAATTACCATATATTCTACGGTATTTTCAATGATACACTGCATATTACGTTATATTATAAGGTATTTTCAATGATACAATGCATATTACGTTATATTAGAAGGTATTTTCAATGACAGACTGCAAATATTACGTTTCATTATAATGTATTTTCAATGAATCACTGCATATTACGTTATATTATAAAGTATTTTCAGTGATACACTGCATATTACATTATATTATAAGTTATTTTCAATGATACACTGCATATTACATTATTTTATAATGTATTTTCAATGGGAGACTGCATATTACGTTATATTATAAGGTACTTTCAATGATACACTGCATATTACGTTATATTATAAGGAATTTTAAATGATACACTGCATATTAAATTACATTATAAGGTATTTTCAATGATACACTGCATATTACGTTATATTATAAGGTATTTTCAGTGATACACTGCATATTACGTTATATTATAAGGAATTTTAAATGATACACTACAAATTACGATATATTATAAGGTATTTTCAATGATACACTGCATATTACGGTATATTATAAGGTAATTTCAGTGATAGACTGCATATTACGTTATATTATAAGGTATTTTCAATGATGCACTGCTTATTACGTTATATTATTAGGTATTTTCAATGATACACTAAAAAATTACTATATATTATAAGGTATTTCCAATGATACACTGCATATTACGTTATATTATAAGGTATTTTCAATGATACACTGCATATTACCTTATATTATAATGTATTTTCATTGATAGACTAGAATTACCATATATTCTACGGTATTTTCAATGATACACTGCATATTACGTTATATTATAAGGTATTTTCAATGATACAATGCATATTACGTTATATTAGAAGGTATTTTCAATGACAGACTGCAAATATTACGTTTCATTATAATGTATTTTCAATGAATCACTGCATATTACGTTATATTATAAGGTATTTTCAATGATACACTGCATATTACGTTATATTATAAGGTATTTTCAGTGATAGACTGGATATTACGTTATATTATAAGGTATTTTCAATGATAGACTGCATATTACCTTATATAATAAGGTATTTTCAATGATAGACTGCAAATATCACGTTATATTATAAGGTATTTTCAATGATACACTGCATATTACGTTATATTATAAGCTATTTTCAATGATACACTGAATATTACGTTATATTATAAGGTATTTTCAATGATACACTGCATATTACGTTATATTAAAATGTATTTTCAATGATACACTGCATATAACATTATATTATAAGGTATTTTCAATGATACACTACGATATATTATAAGTTATTTTCAATGATACACTGCATATTACGTTACATTATAAGGTATTTTCAATGATACACTGCATATTACGTTATATTATAAGGTATTTTCAATGATACACTGCATATTACGTTATAGTATAAGGTATTTTCAATGATACACTGCATATTACGTTATATTATAAGGTATTTTCAGTGATAGACTGGATATTACGTTATATTATAAGGTATTTTCAATGATACACTGCATATTACGATATATTATAAAGTATTTTCAATGATACACTGTATATTACGTTATAGTATAAGGTATTTTCTATGATACACTGCATATTACGTTATATTATAAGGTATTTTCAATGATACTCTACGATATATTATAAGATACACTGCATATTACGATATATTATAAAGTATTTTCAATGATACACTGTATATTACGTTATAGTATAAGGTATTTTCAATGATTCACTGCATATTACATTACATTATAAGGTATTTTCAATGATACACTGCATATTACGTTATATTATAAGGTATTTTCTGTGATAGACGGGATATTACGTTATATTATAAGGTATTTTCAATGATACACTGCATATTACGTTATATTATAAGGAATTTTAAATGATACACTGCATATTAAATTACATTATAAGGTATTTTCAATGATACACTGCATATTACGTTATATTATAAGGTATTTTCAGTGATAGACGGGATATTACGTTATATTATAAGGTATTTTCAATGATACACTGCATATTACGTTATATTATAATGTATTTTCAATGATACACTGCATATTACGTTATATTATAAGGTATTTTCAATGATGCACTGCATATTACGTTATATTATTAGGTATTTTCAATGATACACTACAAAATTACTATATATTATAAGGTATTTCCAATGATACACTGCATATTACGTTATATTATAAGGTATTTTCAATGATACACTGCATATTACCTTATATTATAATGTATTTTCATTGATAGACTAGAATTACCATATATTCTACGGTATTTTCAATGATACACTGCATATTACGTTATATTATAAGGTATTTTCAATGATACAATGCATATTACGTTATATTAGAAGGTATTTTCAATGATACACTGCATATTACGTTATAGTATAAGGTATTTTCAATGATACACTGCATATTACGTTATATTATAAGGTATTTTCAATGATACACTGCATATTACGATATATTATAAAGTATTTTCAATGATACACTGAATATTACGTTATATTAAAATGTATTTTCAATGATACACTGCATATAACATTATATTATAAGGTATTTTCAATGATACACTACGATATATTATAAGATATTTTCAATGATTCACTGCATATTACATTACATTATAAGGTATTTTCAATGATACACTGCATATTACGTTATATTATAAGGTATTTTCAGTGATAGACGGGATATTACGTTATATTATAAGGTATTTTCAATGATACACTGCATATTACGTTATATTATAAGGTATTTTCAATGATACACTGCATATTACGTTATAGTATAAGGTATTTTCAATGATACACTGCATATTACGTTATATTATAAGGTATTTTCAATGATACACTGCATATTACGATATATTATAAAGTATTTTCAATGATACACTGTATATTACGTTATAGTATAAGGTATTTTCTATGATACACTGCATATTACGTTTCATTATAATGTATTTTCAATGAATCACTGCATATTACGTTATATTATAAAGTATTTTCAATGATACACTGTATATTACGTTATAGTATAAGGTATTTTCTATGATACACTGCATATTACGTTATATTATAAGGTATTTTCAATGATACAATGCATATTACGTTATATTAGAAGGTATTTTCAATGACAGACTGCAAATATTACGTTTCATTATAATGTATTTTCAATGAATCACTGCATATTACGTTATATTATAAAGTATTTTCAATGATACACTGTATATTACGTTATAGTATAAGGTATTTTCTATGATACACTGCATATTACGTTATATTATAAGGTATTTTCAATGATACACTGCATATTACGTTATATTATAAGGAATTTTAAATGATACACTACAAATTACGATATATTATAAGGTATTTTCAATGATACACTGCATATTACGGTATATTATAAGGTATTTTCAGTGATAGACTGGATATTACGTTATATTATAAGGTATTTTCAATGATACACTGCATATTACGTTATATTATAAAGTATTTTCAATGATACACTGTATATTACGTTATAGTATAAGGTATTTTCTATGATACACTGCATATTACGTTATATTATAATGTATTTTCAATGATACACTGCATATTACGTTATATTATAAGGTATTTTCAATGATACACTGCATATTACGTTATATTATTAGGTATTTTCAATGATACACTAAAAAATTACTATATATTATAAGGTATTTCCAATGATACACTGCATATTACGTTATATTATAAGGTATTTTCAATGATACACTGCATATTACCTTATATTATAATGTATTTTCATTGATAGACTAGAATTACCATATATTCTACGGTATTTTCAATGATACACTGCATATTACGTTATATTATAAGGTATTTTCAATGATACAATGCATATTACGTTATATTAGAAGGTATTTTCAATGACAGACTGCAAATATTACGTTTCACTATAATGTATTTTCAATGAATCACTGCATATTACGTTATATTATAAAGTATTTTCAGTGATACACTGCATATTACATTATATTATAAGTTATTTTCAATGATACACTGCATATTACATTATTTTATAATGTATTTTCAATGGGAGACTGCATATTACGTTATATTATAAGGTACTTTCAATGATACACTGCATATTACGTTATATTATAAGGAATTTTCAATGATACACTGCATATTAAATTACATTATAAGGTATTTTCAATGATACACTGCATATTACGTTATATTATAAGGTATTTTCAGTGATACACTGCATATTACGTTATATTATAAGGAATTTTAAATGATACACTACAAATTACGATATATTATAAGGTATTTTCAATGATACACTGCATATTACGGTATATTATAAGGTATTTTCAGTGATAGACTGCATATTACGTTATATTATAAGGTATTTTCAATGATGCACTGCTTATTACGTTATATTATTAGGTATTTTCAATGATACACTAAAAAATTACTATATATTATAAGGTATTTCCAATGATACACTGCATATTACGTTATATTATAAGGTATTTTCAATGATACACTGCATATTACCTTATATTATAATGTATTTTCATTGATAGACTAGAATTACCATATATTCTACGGTATTTTCAATGATACACTGCATATTACGTTATATTATAAGGTATTTTCAATGATACAATGCATATTACGTTATATTAGAAGGTATTTTCAATGACAGACTGCAAATATTACGTTTCATTATAATGTATTTTCAATGAATCACTGCATATTACGTTATATTATAAGATATTTTCAATGATACACTGCATATTACGTTATATTATAAGGTATTTTCAGTGATAGACGGGATATTACGTTATATTATAAGGTATTTTCAATGATACACTGCATATTACGTTATATTAAAATGTATTTTCAATGATACACTGCATATAACATTATATTATAAGGTATTTTCAATGATACACTACGATATATTATAAGTTATTTTCAATGATACACTGCATATTACGTTACATTATAAGGTATTTTCAATGATACACTGCATATTACGTTATATTATAAGGTATTTTCAATGATACACTGCATATTACGTTATAGTATAAGGTATTTTCAATGATACACTGCATATTACGTTATATTATAAGGTATTTTCAGTGATAGACTGCAAATATTACGTTTCATTATAATGTATTTTCAATGAATCACTGCATATTACGTTATATTATAAAGTATTTTCAGTGATACACTGCATATTACATTATATTATAAGTTATTTTCAATGATACACTGCATATTACATTATTTTATAATGTATTTTCAATGGGAGACTGCATATTACGTTATATTATAAGGTACTTTCAATGATACACTGCATATTACGTTATATTATAAGGAATTTTCAATGATACACTGCATATTAAATTACATTATAAGGTATTTTCAATGATACACTGCATATTACGTTATATTATAAGGTATTTTCAGTGATACACTGCATATTACGTTATATTATAAGGAATTTTAAATGATACACTACAAATTACGATATATTATAAGGTATTTTCAGTGATACACTGCATATTACGTTATATTATAAGGAATTTTAAATGATACACTACAAATTACGATATATTATAAGGTATTTTCAATGATACACTGCATATTACGGTATATTATAAGGTATTTTCAATGATGCAATGCATATTACGTTATATTAGAAGGTATTTTCAATGACAGACTGCAAATATTACGTTTCATTATAATGTATTTTCAATGAATCACTGCATATTACGTTATATTATAAGATATTTTCAATGATACACTGCATATTACGTTATATTATAAGGTATTTTCAGTGATAGACGGGATATTACGTTATATTATAAGGTATTTTCAATGATAGACTGCATATTACCTTATATAATAAGGTATTTTCAATGATAGACTGCAAATATCACGTTATATTATAAGGTATTTTCAATGATACACTGCATATTACGTAATATTATAAGCTATTTTCAATGATACACTGAATATTACGTTATATTATAAGGTATTTTCAATGATACACTGCATATTACGTTATATTAAAATGTATTTTCAATGATACACTGCATATAACATTATATTATAAGGTATTTTCAATGATACACTACGATATATTATAAGTTATTTTCAATGATACACTGCATATTACGTTACATTATAAGGTATTTTCAATGATACACTGCATATTACGTTATATTATAAGGTATTTTCAATGATACACTGCATATTACGTTATAGTATAAGGTATTTTCAATGATACACTGCATATTACGTTATATTATAAGGTATTTTCAGTGATAGACTGGATATTACGTTATATTATAAGGTATTTTCAATGATACACTGCATATTACGATATATTATAAAGTATTTTCAATGATACACTGTATATTACGTTATAGTATAAGGTATTTTCTATGATACACTGCATATTACGTTATATTATAAGGTATTTTCAATGATACTCTACGATATATTATAAGATACACTGCATATTACGATATATTATAAAGTATTTTCAATGATACACTGTATATTACGTTATATTATAAGGTATTTTCAATGATACACTGCATATTACATTACATTATAAGGTATTTTCAATGATACACTGCATATTACGTTATATTATAAGGTATTTTCAGTGATAGACGGGATATTACGTTATATTATAAGGTATTTTCAATGATACACTGCATATTACGTTATATTATAAGGAATTTTAAATGATACACTGCATATTAAATTACATTATAAGGTATTTTCAATGATACACTGCATATTACGTTATATTATAAGGTATTTTCAGTGATAGACGGGATATTAC
Source organism: Lasioglossum lativentre (assembly GCA_916610255.1). Taxonomy (NCBI): domain Eukaryota; kingdom Metazoa; phylum Arthropoda; class Insecta; order Hymenoptera; family Halictidae; genus Lasioglossum; species Lasioglossum lativentre. Next base: position 24,481 of record CAKAJI010000823.1, on the reverse strand, counting down.
GTTATATTATAAGGTATTTTCAATGATACACTGCATATTACGTTATATTATAATGTATTTTCAATGATACACTGCATATTACGTTTCATTATAATGTATTTTCAATGAATCACGGCATATTATGTTATATTATAAAGTATTTTCAGTGATACACTGCATATTACATTATTTTATAATGTATTTTCAATGGGAGACTGCATACTACGTTATATTATAAGGTATTTTCAATGATACACTGCATATTACGTTATATTATAAGGTATTTTCAATGATACACTGCATATTACGTTATATTATAAGGTATTTTCAGTGATAGACGGGATATTACGTTATATTATAAGGTATTTTCAATGATACACTGCATATTACGTTATATTATAAGGAATTTTAAATGATACACTGCATATTAAATTACATTATAAGGTATTTTCAATGATACACTGCATATTACATTATTTTATAATGTATTTTCAATGGGAGACTGCATATTACGTTATATTATAAGGTACTTTCAATGATACACTGCATATTACGTTATATTATAAGGAATTTTAAATGATACACTGCATATTAAATTACATTATAAGGTATTTTCAATGATACACTGCATATTACGTTATATTATAAGGTATTTTCAGTGATACACTGCATATTACGTTATATTATAAGGAATTTTAAATGATACACTACAAATTACGATATATTATAAGGTATTTTCAATGATACACTGCATATTACGGTATATTATAAGGTATTTTCAATGATACACTGCATATTACGTTATATTATAAGGTATTTTCAATGATGCACTGCTTATTACGTTATATTATTAGGTATTTTCAATGATACACTAAAAAATTACTATATATTATAAGGTATTTCCAATGATACACTGCATATTACGTTATATTATAAGGTATTTTCAATGATACACTGCATATTACCTTATATTATAATGTATTTTCATTGATAGACTAGAATTACCATATATTCTACGGTATTTTCAATGATACACTGCATATTACGTTATATTATAAGGTATTTTCAATGATACAATGCATATTACGTTATATTAGAAGGTATTTTCAATGACAGACTGCAAATATTACGTTTCATTATAATGTATTTTCAATGAATCACTGCATATTACGTTATATTATAAGGTATTTTCAATGATACACTGCATATTACGTTATATTATAAGGTATTTTCAGTGATAGACTGGATATTACGTTATATTATAAGGTATTTTCAATGATAGACTGCATATTACCTTATATAATAAGGTATTTTCAATGATAGACTGCAAATATCACGTTATATTATAAGGTATTTTCAATGATACACTGCATATTACGTTATATTATAAGCTATTTTCAATGATACACTGAATATTACGTTATATTATAAGGTATTTTCAATGATACACTGCATATTACGATATATTAAAATGTATTTTCAATGATACACTGCATATAACATTATATTATAAGGTATTTTCAATGATACACTACGATATATTATAAGTTATTTTCAATGATACACTGCATATTACGTTACATTATAAGGTATTTTCAATGATACACTGCATATTACGTTATATTATAAGGTATTTTCAATGATACACTGCATATTACGTTATAGTATAAGGTATTTTCAATGATACACTGCATATTACGTTATATTATAAGGTATTTTCAGTGATAGACTGGATATTACGTTATATTATAAGGTATTTTCAATGATACACTGCATATTACGATATATTATAAAGTATTTTCAATGATACACTGTATATTACGTTATAGTATAAGGTATTTTCTATGATACACTGCATATTACGTTATATTATAAGGTATTTTCAATGATACTCTACGATATATTATAAGATACACTGCATATTACGATATATTATAAAGTATTTTCAATGATACACTGTATATTACGTTATAGTATAAGGTATATTCAATGATTCACTGCATATTACATTACATTATAAGGTATTTTCAATGATACACTGCATATTACGTTATATTATAAGGTATTTTCAGTGATAGACGGGATATTACGTTATATTATAAGGTATTTTCAATGATACACTGCATATTACGTTATATTATAAGGAATTTTAAATGATACACTGCATATTAAATTACATTATAAGGTATTTTCAATGATACACTGCATATTACGTTATATTATAAGGTATTTTCAGTGATAGACGGGATATTACGTTATATTATAAGGTATTTTCAATGATACACTGCATATTACGTTATATTATAATGTATTTTCAATGATACACTGCATATTACGTTTCATTATAATGTATTTTCAATGAATCACGGCATATTATGTTATATTATAAAGTATTTTCAGTGATACACTGCATATTACATTATTTTATAATGTATTTTCAATGGGAGACTGCATACTACGTTATATTATAAGGTATTTTCAATGATACACTGCATATTACGTTATATTATAAGGTATTTTCAATGATACACTGCATATTACGTTATATTATAAGGTATTTTCAGTGATAGACGGGATATTACGTTATATTATAAGGTATTTTCAATGATACACTGCATATTACGTTATATTATAAGGAATTTTAAATGATACACTGCATATTAAATTACATTATAAGGTATTTTCAATGATACACTGCATATTACGTTATATTATAAGGTATTTTCAATGATACACGGCATATTACGTTATATTATATGGTATTTTCAATGATACACTGCATATTACGTTATATTATAAGGTATTTTCAATGATACACTGCATATTACGTTATATTATAAGGTATTTTCAATGATACACTGCATATTACGTTATAGTATAAGGTATTTTCAATGATACACTGCATATTACGTTATATTATAAGGTATTTTCAATGATACACTGCATATTACGATATATTATAAAGTATTTTCAATGATACACTGTATATTACGTTATAGTATAAGGTATTTTCTATGATACACTGCATATTACGTTTCATTATAATGTATTTTCAATGAATCACTGCATATTACGTTATATTATAAAGTATTTTCAATGATACACTGTATATTACGTTATAGTATAAGGTATTTTCTATGATACACTGCATATTACGTTATATTATAAGGTATTTTCAATGATACAATGCATATTACGTTATATTAGAAGGTATTTTCAATGACAGACTGCAAATATTACGTTTCATTATAATGTATTTTCAATGAATCACTGCATATTACGTTATATTATAAAGTATTTTCAATGATACACTGTATATTACGTTATAGTATAAGGTATTTTCAATGATACACTGCATATTACGTTATATTATAAGGTATTTTCAATGATACACTGCATATTACGTTATATTATAAGGAATTTTAAATGATACACTACAAATTACCATATATTATAAGGTATTTTCAATGATACACTACAAATTACGATATATTATAAGGTATTTTCAATGATACACTGCATATTACGGTATATTATAAGGTATTTTCAGTGATAGACTGCATATTACGTTATATTATAAGGTATTTTCAATGATGCACTGGATATTACGTTATATTATAAGGTATTTTCAATGATACACTAAAAAATTACTATATATTATAAGGTATTTCCAATGATACACTGCATATTACGTTATATTATAAGGTATTTTCAATGATACACTGCATATTACCTTATATTATAATGTATTTTCATTGATAGACTAGAATTACCATATATTCTACGGTATTTTCAATGATACACTGCATATTACGTTATATTATAAGGTATTTTCAATGATACAATGCATATTACGTTATATTAGAAGGTATTTTCAATGACAGACTGCAAATATTACGTTTCATTATAATGTATTTTCAATGAATCACTGCATATTACGTTATATTATAAGATATTTTCAATGATACACTGCATATTACGTTATATTATAAGGTATTTTCAGTGATAGACGGGATATTACGTTATATTATAAGGTATTTTCAATGATAGACTGCATATTACCTTATATAATAAGGTATTTTCAATGATAGACTGCAAATATCACGTTATATTATAAGGTATTTTCAGTGATAGACGGGATATTACGTTATATTATAAGGTATTTTCAATGATACACTGCATATTACGTTATATTATAAGGAATTTTAAATGATACACTGCATATTAAATTACATTATAAGGTATTTTCAATGATACACTGCATATTACGTTATATTATAAGGTATTTTCAATGATACACGGCATATTACGTTATATTATATGGTATTTTCAATGATACACTGCATATTACGTTATATTATAAGGTATTTTCAATGATACACTGCATATTACGTTATATTATAAGGTATTTTCAATGATACACTGCATATTACGTTATAGTATAAGGTATTTTCAATGATACACTGCATATTACGTTATATTATAAGGTATTTTCAATGATACACTGCATATTACGATATATTATAAAGTATTTTCAATGATACACTGTATATTACGTTATAGTATAAGGTATTTTCTATGATACACTGCATATTACGTTTCATTATAATGTATTTTCAATGAATCACTGCATATTACGTTATATTATAAAGTATTTTCAATGATACACTGTATATTACGTTATAGTATAAGGTATTTTCTATGATACACTGCATATTACGTTATATTATAAGGTATTTTCAATGATACAATGCATATTACGTTATATTAGAAGGTATTTTCAATGACAGACTGCAAATATTACGTTTCATTATAATGTATTTTCAATGAATCACTGCATATTACGTTATATTATAAAGTATTTTCAATGATACACTGTATATTACGTTATAGTATAAGGTATTTTCTATGATACACTGCATATTACGTTATATTATAAGGTATTTTCAATGATACACTGCATATTACGTTATATTATAAGGTATTTTAAATGATACACTACAAATTACCATATATTATAAGGTATTTTCAATGATACACTACAAATTACGATATATTATAAGGTATTTTCAATGATACACTGCATATTACGGTATATTATAAGGTATTTTCAGTGATAGACTGCATATTACGTTATATTATAAGGTATTTTCAATGATGCACTGGATATTACGTTATATTATAAGGTATTTTCAATGATACACTAAAAAATTACTATATATTATAAGGTATTTCCAATGATACACTGCATATTACGTTATATTATAAGGTATTTTCAATGATACACTGCATATTACCTTATATTATAATGTATTTTCATTGATAGACTAGAATTACCATATATTCTACGGTATTTTCAATGATACACTGCATATTACGATATATTATAAAGTATTTTCAATGATACACTGTATATTACGTTATAGTATAAGGTATTTTCAATGATTCACTGCATATTACATTACATTATAAGGTATTTTCAATGATACACTGCATATTACGTTATATTATAAGGTATTTTCAGTGATAGACGGGATATTACGTTATATTATAATGTATTTTCAATGATACACTGCATATTACGTTATATTATAAGGAATTTTAAATGATACACTGCATATTAAATTACATTATAAGGTATTTTCAATGATACACTGCATATTACGTTATATTATATGGTATTTTCAATGATACACTGCATATTACGTTATATTATAAGGTATTTTCAATGATACACTGCATATTACGTTATATTATAAGGTATTTTCAATGATACACTGCATATTACGTTATAGTATAAGGTATTTTCAATGATACACTGCATATTACGTTATATTATAAGGTATTTTCAATGATACACTGCATATTACGATATATTATAAAGTATTTTCAATGATACACTGTATATTACGTTATAGTATAAGGTATTTTCTATGATACACTGCATATTACGTTTCATTATAATGTATTTTCAATGAATCACTGCATATTACGTTATATTATAAAGTATTTTCAATGATACACTGTATATTACGTTATAGTATAATGTATTTTCTATGATACACTGCATATTACGTTATATTATAAGGTATTTTCAATGATACAATGCATATTACGTTATATTAGAAGGTATTTTCAATGACAGACTGCAAATATTACGTTTCATTATAATGTATTTTCAATGAATCACTGCATATTACGTTATATTATAAAGTATTTTCAATGATACACTGTATATTACGTTATAGTATAAGGTATTTTCTATGATACACTGCATATTACGTTATATTATAAGGTATTTTCAATGATACACTGCATATTACGTTATATTATAAGGAATTTTAAATGATACACTACAAATTACCATATATTATAAGGTATTTTCAATGATACACTACAAATTACGATATATTATAAGGTATTTTCAATGATACACTGCATATTACGTTATATTATAAGGTATTTTCAATGATACACTGCATATTACGGTATATTATAAGGTATTTTCAGTGATAGACTGGATATTACGTTATATTATAAGGTATTTTCAATGATACACTGCATATTACGATATATTATAAAGTATTTTCAATGATACACTGTATATTACGTTATAGTATAAGGTATTTTCTATGATACACTGCATATTACGTTATATTATAATGTATTTTCAATGATACACTGCATATTACGTTATATTATAAGGTATTTTCAATGATGCACTGCATATTACGTTATATTATTAGGTATTTTCAATGATACACTAAAAAATTACTATATATTATAAGGTATTTCCAATGATACACTGCATATTACGTTATATTATAAGGTATTTTCAATGATACACTGCATATTACCTTATATTATAATGTATTTTCATTGATAGACTAGAATTACCATATATTCTACGGTATTTTCAATGATACACTGCATATTACGTTATATTATAAGGTATTTTCAATGATACAATGCATATTACGTTATATTAGAAGGTATTTTCAATGATACACTGCATATTACGTTATAGTATAAGGTATTTTCAATGATACACTGCATATTACGTTATATTATAAGGTATTTTCAATGATACACTGCATATTACGATATATTATAAAGTATTTTCAATGATACACTGAATATTACGTTATATTAAAATGTATTTTCAATGATACACTGCATATAACATTATATTATAAGGTATTTTCAATGATACACTACGATATATTATAAGATATTTTCAATGATTCACTGCATATTACATTACATTATAAGGTATTTTCAATGATACACTGCATATTACGTTATATTATAAGGTATTTTCAGTGATAGACGGGATATTACGTTATATTATAAGGTATTTTCAATGATACACTGCATATTACGTTATATTATAAGGTATTTTCAATGATACACTGCATATTACGTTATAGTATAAGGTATTTTCAATGATACACTGCATATTACGTTATATTATAAGGTATTTTCAATGATACACTGCATATTACGATATATTATAAAGTATTTTCAATGATACACTGTATATTACGTTATAGTATAAGGTATTTTCTATGATACACTGCATATTACGTTTCATTATAATGTATTTTCAATGAATCACTGCATATTACGTTATATTATAAAGTATTTTCAATGATACACTGTATATTACGTTATAGTATAAGGTATTTTCTATGATACACTGCATATTACGTTATATTATAAGGTATTTTCAATGATACAATGCATATTACGTTATATTAGAAGGTATTTTCAATGACAGACTGCAAATATTACGTTTCATTATAATGTATTTTCAATGAATCACTGCATATTACGTTATATTATAAAGTATTTTCAATGATACACTGTATATTACGTTATAGTATAAGGTATTTTCTATGATACACTGCATATTACGTTATATTATAAGGTATTTTCAATGATACACTGCATATTACGTTATATTATAAGGAATTTTAATTGATACACTACAAATTACGATATATTATAAGGTATTTTCAATGATACACTGCATATTACGGTATATTATAAGGTATTTTCAGTGATAGACTGGATATTACGTTATATTATAAGGTATTTTCAATGATACACTGCATATTACGATATATTATAAAGTATTTTCAATGATACACTGTATATTACGTTATAGTATAAGGTATTTTCTATGATACACTGCATATTACGTTATATTATAATGTATTTTCAATGATACACTGCATATTACGTTATATTATAAGGTATTTTCAATGATGCACTGCATATTACGTTATATTATTAGGTATTTTCAATGATACACTGCATATTACCTTATATTATAATGTATTTTCATTGATAGACTAGAATTACCATATATTCTACGGTATTTTCAATGATACACTGCATATTACGTTATATTATAAGGTATTTTCAATGATACAATGCATATTACGTTATATTAGAAGGTATTTTCAATGACAGACTGCAAATATTACGTTTCATTATAATGTATTTTCAATGAATCACTGCATATTACGTTATATTATAAAGTATTTTCAGTGATACACTGCATATTACATTATATTATAATTTATTTTCAATGATACACTGCATATTACATTATTTTATAATGTATTTTCAATGGGAGACTGCATATTACGTTATATTATAAGGTACTTTCAATGATACACTGCATATTACGTTATATTATAAGGAATTTTAAATGATACACTGCATATTAAATTACATTATAAGGTATTTTCAATGATACACTGCATATTACGTTATATTATAAGGTATTTTCAGTGATACACTGCATATTACGTTATATTATAAGGAATTTTCAATGATACACTACAAATTACGATATATTATAAGGTATTTTCAATGATACACTGCATATTACGGTATATTATAAGGTATTTTCAGTGATAGACTGCATATTACGTTATATTATAAGGTATTTTCAATGATGCACTGCTTATTACGTTATATTATTAGGTATTTTCAATGATACACTAAAAAATTACTATATATTATAAGGTATTTCCAATGATACACTGCATATTACGTTATATTATAAGGTATTTTCAATGATACACTGCATATTACCTTATATTATAATGTATTTTCATTGATAGACTAGAATTACCATATATTCTACGGTATTTTCAATGATACACTGCATATTACGTTATATTATAAGGTATTTTCAATGATACAATGCATATTACGTTATATTAGAAGGTATTTTCAATGACAGACTGCAAATATTACGTTTCATTACAATGTATTTTCAATGAATCACTGCATATTACGTTATATTATAAGATATTTTCAATGATACACTGCATATTACGTTATATTATAAGGTATTTTCAGTGATAGACGGGATATTACGTTATATTATAAGGTATTTTCAATGATAGACTGCATATTACCTTATATAATAAGGTATTTTCAATGATAGACTGCAAATATCACGTTATATTATAAGGTATTTTCAATGATACACTGCATATTACGTTATATTATAAGCTATTTTCAATGATACACTGAATATTACGTTATATTATAAGGTATTTTCAATGATACACTGCATATTAAGTTATATTAAAATGTATTTTCAATGATACACTGCATATAACATTATATTATAAGGTATTTTCAATGATACACTACGATATATTATAAGTTATTTTCAATGATACACTGCATATTACGTTACATTATAAGGTATTTTCAATGATACACTGCATATTACGTTATATTATAAGGTATTTTCAATGATACACTGCATATTACGTTATAGTATAAGGTATTTTCAATGATACACTGCATATTACGTTATATTATAAGGTATTTTCAGTGATAGACTGGATATTACGTTATATTATAAGGTATTTTCAATGATACACTGCATATTACGATATATTATAAAGTATTTTCAATGATACACTGTATATTACGTTATAGTATAAGGTATTTTCTATGATACACTGCATATTACGTTATATTATAAGGTATTTTCAATGATACTCTACGATATATTATAAGATACACTGCATATTACGATATATTATAAAGTATTTTCAATGATACACTGTATATTACGTTACAGTATAAGGTATTTTCAATGATTCACTGCATATTACATTACATTATAAGGTATTTTCAATGATACACTGCATATTACGTTATATTATAAGGTATTTTCAGTGATAGACGGGATATTACGTTATATTATAAGGTATTTTCAATGATACACTGCATATTACGTTATATTATAAGGTATTTTCAGTGATAGACGGGATATTACGTTATATTATAAGGTATTTTCAATGATACACTGCATATTACGTTATATTATAAGGAATTTTAAATGATACACTGCATATTAAATTACATTATAAGGTATTTTCAATGATACACTGCATATTACGTTATATTATAAGGTATTTTCAGTGATAGACGGGATATTACGTTATATTATAAGGTATTTTCAATGATACACTGCATATTACGTTATATTATAATGTATTTTCAATGATACACTGCATATTACGTTTCATTATAATGTATTTTCAATGAATCACTGCATATTATGTTATATTATAAAGTATTTTCAGTGATACACTGCATATTACATTATTTTATAATGTATTTTCAATGGGAGACTGCATACTACGTTATATTATAAGGTATTTTCAATGATACACTGCATATTACGTTATATTATAAGGTATTTTCAATGATACACTGCATATTACGTTATATTATAAGGTATTTTCAGTGATAGACGGGATATTACGTTATATTATAAGGTATTTTCAATGATACACTGCATATTACGTTATATTATAAGGAATTTTAAATGATACACTGCATATTAAATTACATTATAAGGTATTTTCAATGATACACTGCATATTACGTTATATTATAAGGTATTTTCAATGATACACTGCATATTACGTTATATTATAAGGAATTTTAAATGATACACTACAAATTACGATATATTATAAGGTATTTTCAATGATACACTGCATATTACGGTATATTATAAGGTATTTTCAGTGATAGACTGCATATTACGTTATATTATAAGGTATTTTCAATGATGCACTGCATATTACGTTATATTATTAGGTATTTTCAATAATACACTAAAAAATTACTATATATTATAAGGTATTTCCAATGATACACTGCATATTACGTTATATTATAAGGTATTTTCAATGATACATTGCATATTACCTTATATTATAATGTATTTTCATTGATAGACTAGAATTACCATATATTCTACGGTATTTTCAATGATACACTGCATATTACGTTATATTATAAGGTATTTTCAATGATACAATGCATATTACGTTATATTAGAAGGTATTTTCAATGACAGACTGCAAATATTACGTTTCATTATAATGTATTTTCAATGAATCACTGCATATTACGTTATATTATAAAGTATTTTCAATGATACACTGTATATTACGTTATATTATAAGGTATTTTCAATGATACACTACGATATATTATAAGATATTTTCAATGATTCACTGCATATTACATTACATTATAAGGTATTTTCAATGAATCACTGCATATTACGTTATATTATAAGGTATTTTCTATGATACACTGCATATTACGTTATATTATAAGGAATTTTAAATGATACACTACAAATTACGATATATTCTACGGTATTTTCAATGATACACTGCATATTACGTTATATTATAAGGTATTTTCAATGATACAATGCATATTACGTTATATTAGAAGGTATTTTCAATGACAGACTGCAAATATTTCGTTTCATTATAATGTATTTTCAATGAATCACTGCATATTACGTTATATTATAAAGTATTTTCAGTGATACACTGCATATTACATTATATTATAAGTTATTTTCAATGATACACTGCATATTACATTATTTTATAATGTATTTTCAATGGGAGACTGCTTATTACGTTATATTATAAGGTATTTTCAATGATACACTGCATATTACGTTATATTATAAGGAATTTTAAATGATACACTACAAATTACGATATATTATAAGGTATTTTCAATGATACACTGCATATTACGGTATATTATAAGGTATTTTCAGTGATAGACTGGATATTACGTTATATTATAAGGTATTTTCAATGATACACTGCATATTACGATATATTATAAAGTATTTTCAATGATACACTGCATATTACGATATATTATAAAGTATTTTCAATGATACACTGTATATTACGTTATAGTATAAGGTATTTTCTATGATACACTGCATATTACGTTATATTATAAGGTATTTTCAATGATACACTACGATATATTATAAGATACACTGCATATTACGATATATTATAAAGTATTTTCAATGACACACTGTATATTACGTTATAGTGTAAGGTATTTTCAATGATTCACTGCATATTACATTACATTATAAGGTATTTTCAATGATACACTGCATATTACCTTATATTATAATGTATTTTCATTGATAGACTAGAATTACATTATATTCTACGGTATTTTCAATGATACACTGCATATTACGTTATATTATAAGGTATTTTCAATGATACAATGCATATTACGTTATATTAGAAGGTATTTTCAATGACAGACTGCAAATATTACGTTTCATTATAATGTATTTTCAATGATACACTGCATATTACGTTATATTATAAGGTATTTTCAATGATACACTGCATATTAAATTACATTATAAGGTATTTTCAATGATACACTGCATATTACGTTATATTATAAGGTATTTTCAGTGATACACTGCATATTACGTTATATTATAAGGAATTTTAAATGATACACTACAAATTACGATATATTATAAGGTATTTTCAATGATACACTGCATATTACGGTATATTATAAGGTATTTTCAGTGATAGACTGCATATTACGTTATATTATAAGGTATTTTCAATGATGCACTGCTTATTACGTTATATTATTAGGTATTTTCAATGATACACTAAAAAATTACTATATATTATAAGGTATTTCCAATGATACACTGCATATTACGTTATATTATAAGGTATTTTCAATGATACATTGCATATTACCTTATATTATAATGTATTTTCATTGATAGACTATAATTACCATATATTCTACGGTATTTTCAATGATACACTGCATATTACGTTATATTATAAGGTATTTTCAATGATACAATGCATATTACGTTATATTAGAAGGTATTTTCAATGACAGACTGCAAATATTACGTTTCATTATAATGTATTTTCAATGAATCACTGCATATTACGTTATATTATAAAGAATTTTCAATGATACACTGTATATTACGTTATAGTATAAGGTATTTTCTATGATACACTGCATATTACGTTATATTATAAGGTATTTTCAATGATACACTACGATATATTATAAGATATTTTCAATGATTCACTGCATATTACATTACATTATAAGGTATTTTCAATGAATCACTGCATATTACGTTATATTATAAGGTATTTTCAATGATACACTGCATATTACGTTATATTATAAGGAATTTTAAATGATACACTACAAATTACGATATATTCTACGGTATTTTCAATGATACACTGCATATTACGTTATATTATAAGGTATTTTCAATGATACAATGCATATTACGTTATATTAGAAGGTATTTTCAATGACAGACTGCAAATATTACGTTTCATTATAATGTATTTTCAATGAATCACTGCATATTACGTTATATTATAAAGTATTTTCAGTGATACACTGCATATTACATTATATTATAAGTTATTTTCAATGATACACTGCATATTACATTATTTTATAATGTATTTTCAATGGGAGACTGCATATTACGTTATATTATAAGGTATTTTCAATGATACACTGCATATTACGTTATATTATAAGGAATTTTAAATGATACACTACAAATTACGATATATTATAAGGTATTTTCAATGATACACTGCATATTACGGTATATTATAAGGTATTTTCAGTGATAGACTGGATATTACGTTATATTATAAGGTATTTTCAATGATACACTGCATATTACGATATATTATAAAGTATTTTCAATGATACACTGTATATTACGTTATAGTATAAGGTATTTTCTATGATACACTGCATATTACGTTATATTATAAGGTATTTTCAATGATACACTACGATATATTATAAGATATTTTCAATGATTCACTGCATATTACATTACATTATAAGATATTTTCAATGATACACTGCATATTACGTTATATTATAAGGTATTTTCAGTGATAGACGGGATATTACGTTATATTATAAGGTATTTTCAATGATACACTGCATATTACGTTATATTACAATGTATTTTCAATGATACACTGCATATTACGTTATATTATAAGGTATTTTCAATGACGCACTGCATATTACGTTATATTATTAGGTATTTTCAATGATACACTAAAAAATTACTATATATTATAAGGTATTTCCAATGATACACTGCATATTACGTTATATTATAAGGTATTTTCAATGATACACTGCATATTACCTTATATTATAATGTATTTTCATTGATAGACTAGAATTACCATATATTCTACGGTATTTTCAATGATACAACGCATATTACGTTATATTATAAGGTATTTTCAATGATACACTACAAATTACGATATATTATAAGGTATTTTCAATGATTCACTGCATATTACATTACATTATAAGGTATTTTCAATGAATCACTGCATATTACGTTATATTATAAGGTATTTTCAATGATACACTGCATATTACGTTATATTATAAGGAATTTTAAATGATACACTACAAATTACGATATATTATAAGGTATTTTCAATTATACACTGCATATTACGGTATATTATAAGGTATTTTCAGTGATAGACTGCATATTACGTTATATTATAAGGTATTTTCAATGATGCACTGCATATTACGTTATATTATTAGGTATTTTCAATGATACACTAAAAAATTACTATATATTATAAGGTATTTCCAATGATACACTGCATATTACGTTATATTATAAGGTATTTTCAATGATACACTGCATATTACCTTATATTATAATGTATTTTCATTGATAGACTAGAATTACCATATATTCTACGGTATTTTCAATGATACACTGCATATTACGTTATATTATAAGGTATTTTCAATGATACAATGCATATTACGTTATATTAGAAGGTATTTTCAATGACAGACTGCAAATATTACGTTTCATTATAATGTATTTTCAATGAATCACTGCATATTACGTTATATTATAAAGTATTTTCAATGATACACTGTATATTACGTTATAGTATAAGGTATTTTCTATGATACACTGCATATTACGTTATATTATAAGGTATTTTCAATGATACACTACGATATATTATAAGATATTTTCAATGATTCACTGCATATTACATTACATTATAAGGTATTTTCAATGAATCACTGCATATTACGTTATATTATAAGGTATTTTCAATGATACACTGCATATTACGTTATATTATAAGGAATTTTAAATGATACACTACAAATTACGATATATTATAAGGTATTTTCAATGATACACTGCATATTACGGTATATTATAAGGTATTCTCAGTGATAGACTGGATATTACGTTATATTATAAGGTATTTTCAATGATACACTGCATATTACGATATATTATAATGTATTTTCAATGATACACTGTATATTACGTTATAGTATAAGGTATTTCTATGATACACTGCATATTACGTTATATTATAAGGTATTTTCAATGATACACTACGATATATTATAAGATATTTTCAATGATTCACTGCATATTACGTTATATTATAAGGTATTTTCAATGATACACTGCATATTACGTTATATTATAAGGTATTTTCAGTGATAGACGGGATATTACGTTATATTATAAGGTATTTTCAATGATACACTGCATATTACGTTATATTATAATGTATTTTCAATGATACACTGCATATTACGTTATATTATAAGGTATTTTCAATGATGCACTGCATATTACGTTATATTATTAGGTATTTTCAATGATACACTAAAAAATTACTATATATTATAAGGTATTTCCAATGATACACTGCATATTACGTTATATTATAAGGTATTTTCAATGATACACTGCATATTACCTTATATTATAATGTATTTTCATTGATAGACTAGAATTACCATATATTCTACGGTATTTTCAATGATACAACGCATATTACGTTATATTAGAAGGTATTTTCAATGATACACTACAAATTACGATATATTATAAGGTATTTTCAATGATACACTGAATATTACGTTATATTATAAGGTATTTTCAATGATACACTGCATATAACGTTATATTAAAATGTATTTTCAATGATACACTGCATATAACATTATATTATAAGGTATTTTCAATGATACACTACGATATATTATAAGATATTTTCAATGATTCACTGCATATTACATTACATTATAAGGTATTTTCAATGATACACTGCATATTACGTTATATTATAAGGTATTTTCAGTGATAGACGGGATATTACGTTATATTATAAGGTATTTTCAATGATACACTGCATATTACGTTATATTATAAGGTATTTTCAATGATACACTCCATATTACGTTATAGTATAAGGTATTTTCAATGATACACTGCATATTACGTTATATTATAAGGTATTTTCAATGATACACTGCATATTACGTTATATTTTAAGGTATTTTCATTGATACACTGCATATTACGTTATATTTTAAGGTATTTTTTAATGATACACTTTATATTACGTTATATTATAAGGTATTTTCAATGATACACTGCATATTACGATATATTATATGGTAATTTCAATGATACACTGCATATTACGTTATATTATAAAGTATTTTCAATGATACACTGCATATTACGTTATATTATATGGTATTTCCAATGATAGACTGCATATTACATTGTATTATAAGGTATTTTCAATGATATACTGCATATTACGTTATATTATAAGGTATTTTCAATGATACACTGCATATTACGTTATATTATAAGCTATTTTCAATGATACACTGCATATTACTTTATATTATAATATATTTTCAATGATACACTACAAATTACGTTATATTATAAGGTATTTTCAATGATACACTACAAATTACGATATATTATAATGTATATTCAATGATACACTGCATATTACGTTATATTATAAGGTATTTTCAGTGATAGACGGGATATTACGTTATATTATAAGGTATTTTCAATGATACACTGCATATTACGTTATATTATAATGTATTTTCAATGATACACTGCATATTACGTTATATTATAAGGTATTTTCAATGATGCACTGCATATTACGATATATTATTAGGTATTTTCAATGATACACTAAAAAATTACTATATATTATAAGGTATTTCCAATGATACACTGCATATTACGTTATATTATAAGGTATTTTCAATGATACACTGCATATTACCTTATATTATAATGTATTTTCATTGATAGACTAGAATTACCATATATTCTTCGGTATTTTCAATGATACAACGCATATTACGTTATATTAGAAGGTATTTTCAATGATACACTGCATATTACGTTATATTTTAAGGTATTTTTTAATGATACACTTTATATTACGTTATATTATAAGGTATTTTCAATGATACACTGCATATTACGATATATTATATGGTAATTTCATGATACACTGCATATTACGTTATATTATAAAGTTTTTCAATGATACACTGCATAGTACGTTATATTATATGGTATTTCCAATGATAGACTGCATATTACATTGTATTATAAGGTATTTTCAATGATATACTGCATATTACGTTATATTTTAAGGTATTTTTTAATGATACACTTTATATTACGTTATATTATAAGGTATTTTCAATGATACACTACAATTACGATATATTCTAAAGTATTTTCAATGATACACTGTATATTACGTTATATTATAAGGTATTTTCAATGATACACTACGATATATTATAAGATATTTTCAATGATTCACTGCATATTACATTACATTATAAGGTATATTCAATGATACACTGCATATTACGTTATATTATAAGGTATTTTCAATGATAGACGGGATATTACGTTATATTATAAGGTATTTTCAGTGATAGACGGGATATTACGTTATATTATAAGGTATTTTCAATGATACACTGCATATTACGTTATATTATATGTAATGTATTCAATGATACACTGCATATTACGTATATTATAAGGTATTTTCAATGATGCACTGCATATTACGTATATTATTAGGTATTTTCAATGATACACTAAAAATTACTATATATTATATGGTATTTCCAATGATACACTGCATATTACGTTATATTATAAGGTATTTTCAATGATACACTGCATATTACCTTATATTATAATGTATTTTCATTGATAGACTAGAATTACCATATATTCTACGGTATTTTCAATGATACACCGCATATTACGTTATATATAAGGTATTTTCAGTGATAGACGGGATATTACGTATATTATAAGGTATTTTCAATGATACACTGCATATTACGTTATATTATAATGTATTTTCAATGATACACTGCATATTACGTTATATTATAAGGTATTTTCAATGATACACTGCATATTACGTTATATTAAATGTATTTTCAATGATACACTGCATATAACATTATAGTATAAGGTATTTTCAATGATACACTACGATATATTATAAGATATTTTCAATGATTCACTGCATATTACATTACATTATAAGGTATTTTCAATGATACACTGCATATTAACGTTATATTATAGGTATTTTCAGTGATAGACGGGATATTACGTTATATTATAAGGTATTTCAATGATACACTGCATATTACGTTATATTATAAGGTATTTTCAATGATACACTGCATATTACGTTATAGCATAAGGTATTTTCAATGATACACTGCATATTACGTTATATTATACGGTATTTTCAATGATACACTACAAATTACGATATATTATAAGGTATTTTCAATGATACACTGAATATTACGTTATATTATAAGGTATTTTCAATGATACACTGCATATTACGTTATATTAAAATGTATTTTCAATGATACACTGCATATAACATTATATTATAAGGTATTTTCAATGATACACTACGATATATTATAAGATATTTTCAATGATTCACTGCATATTACATTACATTATACGGTATTTTCAATGATACACTGCATATTACGTTATATTATAAGGAATTTTAAATGATACACTACAAATTACGATATATTATAAGGTATTTTCAATGATACACTGCATATTACGGTATTATAAGGTATTTTCAGTGATAGACTGGATATTACGTTATAGTATAAGGTATTTTCCAATGATACATTGCATATTACGATATATTATAAAGTATTTTCAATGATACACTGTATATTACGTTATAGTATAAGGTATTTTCTATGATACACTGCATATTACGTTATATTATAAGGTATTTTCAATGATACATTACGATATATTATAAGATATTTTCAATGATTCACTGCATATTACATTACATATAAGGTATTTTCAATGATACACTGCATATTACGTTATATTATAAGGAATTTTAAATGATACACTGCATATTAAATTACATTATAAGATATTTTCAATGATACACTGCATATTACGTTATATTATAAGATATTTTCAATGATACACTGCATATTACGTTATATTATAAGGTATTTTCAGTGATAGACGGGATATTGCGTTATATTATAAGGTATTTTCAATGATACACTGCATATTACGTTATATTATAATGTATTTTCAATGATACACTGCATATAACATTATATTATAAGGTATTTTCAATGATACACTACGATATATTATAAGATATTTTCAATGATTCACTGCATATTACATTACATTATAAGGTATTTTCAATGATGCACTGCATATTACGTTATATTATAAGGTATTTTCAGTGATAGACGGGATATTACGTTATATTATAAGGTATTTTCAATGATACACTGCATATTACGTTATATTATAAGGTATTTTCAATGATACACTGCATATTACGTTATATTATAAGCTATTTTCAATGATACACTGCATATTACTTTATATTATAATATATTTTCAATGATACACTACAAATTACGTTATATTATAAGGTATTTTCAATGATACACTACAAATTACGATATATTATAATGTATTTTCAATGATACATTGCATATTACGTTATATTATAAGGTATTTTCAATGATACACTACAATTACGATATATTCTAAAGTATTTTCAATGATACACTGTATATTACGTTATATTATAAGGTATTTTCAATGATACACTACGATATATTATAAGATATTTTCAATGATTCACTGCATATTACATTACATTATAAGGTATTTTCAATGATACACTGCATATTACGTTATATTATAAGGTATTTTCAGTGATAGACGGGATATTACGTTATATTATAAGGTATTTTCAATGATACACTGCATATTACGTTATATTATAACGTATTTTCAATGATACACTGCATATTACGTTATATTATAAGGTATTTTCAATGATGCACTGCATATTACGTTATATTATAAGGTATTTTCAATGATACACTGCATATTACGTTATAATATAAGGTATTTTCAATGATACACTGCATATTACGTTATATTATAAGGTATTTTCAATGATACACTGCATATTACGTTATATTTTAAGGTATTTTCAATGATACACTACGATATATTATAAGATATTTTCAATGATTCACTGCATATTACATTACATTATAAGGTATTTCCAATGATACACTGCATATTACGTTATATTATAAGGTATTTTCAATGATACACTACGATATATTATAAGATATTTTCAATGATTCACTGCATATTACATTACATTATAAGGTATTTTCAATGATACACTGCATATTACGTTATATTATAAGGTATTATCAGTGATAGACGGGATATTACGTTATATTATAAGGTATTTTCAATGATACACTGCATATTACGTTATATTATAAGGTATTTTCAATGATACACTCCATATTACGTTATAGTATAAGGTATTTTCAATGATACACTGCTATTACGTTATATTATAAGGTATTTTCATGATACACTGCATATTACGTTATATTTTAAGGGTATTTTCATTGATACACTGCATATTACGTTATATTTTAAGGGTATTTTTTAATGATACACTTTATATTACGTTATATTATAAGGTATTTTCAATGATACACTGCATATTACGATATATTATATGGTAATTTCAATGATACACTGCATATTACGTTTATATTATAAAGTATTTTCAATGATACACTGCATATTACGTTATATTATATGGTATTTCAATGATAGACTGCATATTACATTGTATTATAAGGTATTTTCAATGATATACTGCATATTACGTTATATTATAAGGTATTTTCAATGATACACTGCATATTACGTTATATTATAAGCTATTTTCAATGATACACTGCATATTACTTAGATTATAATATATTTTCAATGATACACTACAAATTACGTTATATTATAAGGTTATTTTCAATGATACACTACAAATTACGATATATTATAATGTATTTTCAATGATACATTGCATATTACGTTATATTATAAGGTATTTTCAATGATACACTACAATTACGATATATTCTAAAGTATTTTCAATGATACACTGTATATTACGTTATATTATAAGGTATTTTCAATGATACACTACGATATATTATAAGATATTTTCAATGATTCACTGCA
Source organism: Lasioglossum lativentre (assembly GCA_916610255.1). NCBI lineage: Eukaryota > Metazoa > Arthropoda > Insecta > Hymenoptera > Halictidae > Lasioglossum > Lasioglossum lativentre. Next base: position 2,589 of record CAKAJI010000823.1, on the reverse strand, counting down.
TATTACGTTACATTATAAGGTATATTCATGATACACTGCATATTACGTTATATTATAAGGTATTTTCAGTGATAGACGGGATATTACGTTATATTATAAGGTATTTTCAGTGATAGACGGAGATACGTTCTATTATAAGGTATTTTCAATGATACACTGCATATTACGTTATATTATAAGGTATTTTCAATGATACACTGCATATTACGTTATATTATAAGGTATTTTCCAATGATGCACTGCATATTACGTTATATTATTAGGTATTTTCAATGATACACTAAAAAATTACTATATATATAAGGTATTTCCAATGATACACTGCATATACGTTATATTATAAGGTATTTTCAATGATACACTGCATATTACCTTATATTATAATGTATTTTCATTGATAGACTAGAATTACCATATATTCTACGGTATTTTCAATGATACACCGCATATTACGTTATATTATAAGGTATTTTCAGTGATAGACGGGATATTACGTTATATTATAAGGTATTTTCAATGATACACTGCATATTACGTTATATTATAATGTATTTTCAATGATACACTGCATATTACGTTATATTATAAGGTATTTTCAATGATACACTGCATATTACGTTATATTATAAATGTATTTTTCAATGATACACTGCATATAACATTATATTATAAGGTATTTTCAATGATACACTACGATATATTATAAGATATTTTCAATGCTTCACTGCATATTACATTACATTATAAGGTATTTTCAATGATACACTGCATATTACGTTATATTATAAGGTATTTTCAGTGATAGACGGGATATTACGTTATAAGTATTTTCAATGATCACTGCATATTACGTTATATTATAAGGTATTTTCAATGATACACTGCATATTACGTTATAGCATAAGGTATTTTCAATGATACACTGCATATTACGGTATATTATACGGTATTTTCAATGATACACTGCATATTACGTTATATTTTAAGGTATTTTCATTGATACACTGCATATTACGTTATATTTTAAGGTATTTTTTAATGATACACTTTATATTACGTTATATTATAAGGTATTTTCAATGATACACGCATATTACGATATATTATATGGTAATTTCAATGATACACTGCATATTACGTTTATTATAAAGTATTTTCAATGATACACTGCATATTACGTTATATTATATGGGATTTCAATGATAGACTGCATATTACATTGTATTATAAGGTATTTTCAATGATACACTGCATATTACGTTAGATTATAAGGTATTTTTCAATGATACACTGCATATTACGTTATATTATAAGCTATTTTCAATGATACACTGCATATTACTTTATATTATAATATATTTCAATGATACACTACAAATTACGTTATATTATAAGGTATTTTCAATGATACACTACAAATACGATATATTATAACGTATTTTCAATGATACATTGCATATTACGTTATATTATAAGGTATTTTCAATGATACACTACAATTACGATATATTCTAAAGTATTTTCAATGATACACTGTATATTACGTTATATTATAAGGTATTTTCATGATACACTACGATATATTATAAGATATTTTCAATGATTCACTGCATATTACATTACATTATAAGGTATTTTCAATGATACACTGCATATTACGTTATATTATAAGGTATTTTCAGTGATAGACGGGATATTACGTTATATTATAAGGTATTTTCAGTGATAGACGGGATATTACGTTATATTATAAGGTATTTTCAATGATACACTGCATATTACGTTATATTATAATGTATTTTCAATGATACACTGCATATTACGTTATATTATAAGGTATTTTCAATGATGCACTGCATATTACGTTATATTATTAGGTATTTTCAATGATACACTAAAAAATTACTATATATTATAAGGTATTTCCAATGATACACTGCATATTACGTTATATTATAAGGTATTTTCAATGATACACTGCATATTACGTTATATTATAAGGTATTTCCAATGATACACTGCATATTACGTTATATTATAAGGTATTTTCAATGATACACTGCATATTACCTTATATTATAATGTATTTCATTGATAGACTAGAATACCATATATTCTACGGTATTTTCAAGATACACCGCATATTACGTTATATTATAAGGTATTTTCAATGATACACTACAAATTACGATATATTATAAGGTATTTTCAATGATACACTGCATATTACGTTATACTATAAGATACACCGCATATTACGTTATATTATAAGGTATTTTCATGATACACTGCATATAACATTATATTATAAGGTATTTTCAATGATACACTACGATATATTATAAGATATTTTCAATGATTCACTGCATATTACATTACATTATAAGGTATTTCAATGATACACTGCATATTACGTTATATTATAAGGTATTTTCAGTGATAGACGGGATATTACGTTATATTATAAGGTATTTTCAATGATACACTGCATATTACGTTATATTATAAGGTATTTTCAATGATACACTGCATATTACGTTATATTATAAGGTATTTCAATGATACTCTGCATATTACGTTTATTATAAG
>CAKAJI010000822.1:0-106392 GCA_916610255.1 Lasioglossum lativentre | reverse complement strand
TGCAGTGTATCATTGAAAATACCTTATAAGATATCGTAATTTGTAGTGTATCTTTGAAAATACCTTACGATATAACGTAATATGCAGTGTATCATTGAAAATACCTTATATCATATCGTAATATGCAGTGTATCATTGAAAATACCTTGTAATATAACGTAATATGCAGTGTATCATTGAAAATACCTTATAATATAACGTAACATGCAGTGTATCATTGAAAATACCTTATAATATAACGTAATATGCAGTGTATCATTGAAAATACATTATAATATAGCGTAATATGCAGTATATCATTGAACATACCTTATAATATAGCGTAATATGCAGTGTATCATTGAAAATACCTTATCATATAACGTAATATGCAGTGTATCATTGAAAATACCTTACAATATAACGTAATATGCAGTGTATCATTGAATATACCTTATAATATAACGTAATATGCAGTGTATCATTGAAAATACCTTACGATATAACGTAATATGCAGTGTATCGTTGAAAATACTTTATATCATATCGTAATATGCAGTGTATCAATGAAAATACCTAGTAATATAACGTAATATGCAGTGTATCATTGAAAATACCTTATAATATAACGTAATATGCAGTGTATCATTGAAAATACCTTATAATATAGCGTAATATGCAGTATATCATTGAAAATACCTTATAATATAGCGTAATATGCAGTGCATCATTGAAAATACCTTATAATATAACGTAATATGCAGTGTATCATTGAAAATACCTTCTAATATATCGTAGTTTATCATTGAAAATACCTTCTAATATAACGTAATATGCAGTGTATCATTGAAAATACCTTCTAATATATCGTAGTTTATCATTGAAAATACCTTATAATATAACGTAATATGCAGTGTATCATTGAAAATACCTTATAACATAACGTAATATGCAGTGTATCATTGAAAATACCATGTAATATAACGTAATATGCAGTGTATCATTGAAAATACCTTATAAGATATCGTAATTTGTAGTGTATCTTTGAAAATACCTTACGATATAACGTAATATGCAGTGTATCATTGAAAATACCTTATATCATATCGTAATATGCAGTGTATCATTGAAAATACCTTGTAATATAACGTAATATGCAGTGTATCATTGAAAATACCTTATAATATAACGTAACATGCAGTGTATCATTGAAAAATACCATGTAATATAACGTAATATGCAGTGTATCATTGAAAATACCTTATAAGATATCGTAATTTGTAGTGTATCTTTGAAAATACCTTACGATATAACGTAATATGCAGTGTATCATTGAAAATACCTTCTAATATAACGTAATATGCAGTGTATCATTGAAAATGCCTTCTAATATATCGTAGTTTATCATTGAAAATACCTTATAATATAACGTAATATGCAGTGTATCATTGAATATACCTTATAATATAGCGTAATATGCACTATATCATTGAAAATACCTTATAATATAGCGTAATATGCAGTATATCATTGAAAATACCTTATAATATAGCGTAATATGCAGTATATCATTGAAAATACCTTATAATATAGCGTAATATGCAGTGTATCATTGAAAATACCTTATAATATAACGTAATATGCAGTGTATCATTGAAAATACATTATAATATAGCGTAATATGCAGTATATCATTGAAAATACCTTACAATATAACGTAATATGCAGTGTATCATTGAATATACCTTATAATACAACGTAATATGCACTATATCATTGAAAAATACCTTATAATATAGCGTAATATGCAGTATATCATTGAAAATACCTTATAATATAGCGTAATATGCAGTATATCATTGAAAATACCTTATAATATAGCGTAATATGCAGTGTATCATTGAAAATACCTTATAATATAACGTAATATGCAGTGTATCATTGAATATACCTTATAATATAGCGTAATATGCAGTATATCATTGAAAATACCTTATAATATAGCGTAATATGCAGTATATCATTGAAAATACCTTATAATATAGCGTAATATGCAGTATATCATTGAAAATACCTTATAATATAGCGTAATATGCAGTGTATCATTGAAAATACCTTATAATATAGCGTAATATGCAGTGTATCATTGAAAATACCTTATCATATAACGTAATATGCAGTGTATCATTGAAAATACCTTATAATATAACGTAATATGCAGTGTATCATTGAATATACCTTATAATATACGTAATATGCAGTGTATCATTGAAAATACCTTACGATATAACGTAATATGCAGTGTATCGTTGAAAATACTTTATATCATATCGTAATATGCAGTGTATCAATGAAAATACCTTGTAATATAACGTAATATGCAGTGTATCATTGAAAATACCTTCTAATATATCGTAGTTTATCATTGAAAATACCTTCTAATATAACGTAATATGCAGTGTATCATTGAAAATACCTTCTAATATATCGTAGTTTATCATTGAAAATACCTTATAATATAACGTAATATGCAGTGTATCATTGAAAATACCTTATAATATAGCGTAATATGCAGTATATCATTGAATATACCTTATAATATAACGTAATATGCAGTGTATCATTGAAAATACCTTACGATATAACGTAATATGCAGTGTACCGTTGAAAATACTTTATATCATATCGTAATATGCAGTGTATCAATGAAATACCTTGTAATATAACGTAATATGCAGTGTATCATTGAAATACCTTATAATATAGCGTAATATGCAGTATATCATTGAAAATACCTTATAATATAGCGTAATATGCAGTGCATCATTGAAAATACCTTATAATATAACGTAATATGCAGTGTATCATTGAAAATACCTTCTAATATATCGTAGTTTATCATTGAAAATACCTTCTAATATAACGTAATATGCAGTGTATCATTGAAAATACCTTCTAATATATCGTAGTTTATCATTGAAAATACCTTATAATATAACGTAATATGCAGTGTATCATTGAAAATACCTTATAATATAGCGTAATATGCAGTATATCATTGAATATACCTTATAATATAACGTAATATGCAGTGTATCATTGAAAATACCTTACGATATAACGTAATATGCAGTGTACCGTTGAAAATACTTTATATCATATCGTAATATGCAGTGTATCAATGAAAATACCTTGTAATATAACGTAATATGCAGTGTATCATTGAAAATACCTTATAATATAACGTAATATGCAGTGTATCATTGAAAATACCTTATAATATAGCGTAATATGCAGTATATCTTTGAAAATACTTTACGATATAACGTAATATGCAGTGTATCATTGAAAATACCTTCTAATATAACGTAATATGCAGTGTATCATTGAAAATACCTTCTAATATATCGTAGTTTATCATTGAAAATACCTTATAATATAACGTAATATGCAGTGTATCATTGAAAATACCTTATAATATAGCGTAATATGCAGTATATCATTGAAAATACCTTATAATATAGCGTAATATGCAGTATATCATTGAAAATACCTTATAATATAGCGTAATATGCAGTGCATCATTGAAAATACCTTATAATATAACGTAATATGCAGTGTATCATTGAAAATACCTTCTAATATATCGTAGTTTATCATTGAAAATACCTTCTAATATAACGTAATATGCAGTGTATCATTGAAAATACCTTCTAATATATCGTAGTTTATCATTGAAAATACCTTATAATATAACGTAATATGCAGTGTATCATTGAAAATACCTTATAACATAACGTAATATGCAGTGTATCATTGAAAATACCATGTAATATAACGTAATATGCAGTGTATCATTGAAAATACCTTATAAGATATCGTAATTTGTAGTGTATCTTTGAAAATACCTTACGATATAACGTAATATGCAGTGTATCATTGAAAATACCTTATATCATATCGTAATATGCAGTGTATCATTGAAAATACCTTGTAATATAACGTAATATGCAGTGTATCATTGAAAATACCTTATAATATAACGTAACATGCAGTGTATCATTGAAAATACCATGTAATATAACGTAATATGCAGTGTATCATTGAAAATACCTTATAAGATATCGTAATTTGTAGTGTATCTTTGAAAATACCTTACGATATAACGTAATATGCAGTGTATCATTGAAAATACCTTCTAATATAACGTAATATGCAGTGTATCATTGAAAATGCCTTCTAATATATCGTAGTTTATCATTGAAAATACCTTATAATATAACGTAATATGCAGTGTATCATTGAATATACCTTATAATATAGCGTAATATGCACTATATCATTGAAAATACCTTATAATATAGCGTAATATGCAGTATATCATTGAAAATACCTTATAATATAGCGTAATATGCAGTATATCATTGAAAATACCTTATAATATAGCGTAATATGCAGTGTATCATTGAAAATACCTTATAATATAACGTAATATGCAGTGTATCATTGAAAATACATTATAATATAGCGTAATATGCAGTATATCATTGAAAATACCTTACAATATAACGTAATATGCAGTGTATCATTGAATATACCTTATAATACAACGTAATATGCACTATATCATTGAAAATACCTTATAATATAGCGTAATATGCAGTATATCATTGAAAATACCTTATAATATAGCGTAATATGCAGTATATCATTGAAAATACCTTATAATATAGCGTAATATGCAGTGTATCATTGAAAATACCTTATAATATAACGTAATATGCAGTGTATCATTGAATATACCTTATAATATAGCGTAATATGCACTATATCATTGAAAATACCTTATAATATAGCGTAATATGCAGTATATCATTGAAAATACCTTATAATATAGCGTAATATGCAGTATATCATTGAAAATACCTTATAATATAGCGTAATATGCAGTGTATCATTGAAAATACCTTATAATATAGCGTAATATGCAGTGTATCATTGAAAATACCTTATCATATAACGTAATATGCAGTGTATCATTGAAAATACCTTACAATATAACGTAATATGCAGTGTATCATTGAATATACCTTATAATATAACGTAATATGCAGTGTATCATTGAAAATACCTTACGATATAACGTAATATGCAGTGTATCGTTGAAAATACTTTATATCATATCGTAATATGCAGTGTATCAATGAAAATACCTTGTAATATAACGTAATATGCAGTGTATCATTGAAAATACCTTCTAATATATCGTAGTTTATCATTGAAAATACCTTCTAATATAACGTAATATGCAGTGTATCATTGAAAATACCTTCTAATATATCGTAGTTTATCATTGAAAATACCTTATAATATAACGTAATATGCAGTGTATCATTGAAAATACCTTATAATATAGCGTAATATGCAGTATATCATTGAATATACCTTATAATATAACGTAATATGCAGTGTATCATTGAAAATACCTTACGATATAACGTAATATGCAGTGTATCGTTGAAAATACTTTATATCATATCGTAATATGCAGTGTATCAATGAAAATACCTTGTAATATAACGTAATATGCAGTGTATCATTGAAAATACCTTATAATATAGCGTAATATGCAGTATATCATTGAAAATACCTTATAATATAGCGTAATATGCAGTGCATCATTGAAAATACCTTATAATATAACGTAATATGCAGTGTATCATTGAAAATACCTTCTAATATATCGTAGTTTATCATTGAAAATACCTTCTAATATAACGTAATATGCAGTGTATCATTGAAAATACCTTCTAATATATCGTAGTTTATCATTGAAAATACCTTATAATATAACGTAATATGCAGTGTATCATTGAAAATACCTTATAATATAGCGTAATATGCAGTATATCATTGAATATACCTTATAATATAACGTAATATGCAGTGTATCATTGAAAATACCTTACGATATAACGTAATATGCAGTGTATCGTTGAAAATACTTTATATCATATCGTAATATGCAGTGTATCAATGAAAATACCTTGTAATATAACGTAATATGCAGTGTATCATTGAAAATACCTTATAATATAACGTAATATGCAGTGTATCATTGAAAATACCTTATAATATAGCGTAATATGCAGTATATCTTTGAAAATACCTTACGATATAACGTAATATGCAGTGTATCATTGAAAATACCTTCTAATATAACGTAATATGCAGTGTATCATTGAAAATGCCTTCTAATATATCGTAGTTTATCATTGAAAATACCTTATAATATAACGTAATATGCAGTGTATCATTGAATATACCTTATAATATAGCCAATATGCAGTATATCATTGAAAATACCTTATAATATAGCGTAATATGCAGTATATCATTGAAAATACCTTATAATATAACGTAATATGCAGTGTATCATTGAAAATACCTTACAATATAACGTAATATGCAGTGTATCATTGAAAATACCTTATCATATAACGTAATATGCAGTGTATCATTGAAAATACCTTATAATATAACGTAATATGCAGTGTATCATTGAAAATACCTTACGATATATCGTAGTTTATCATTGAAAATACCTTATAATATAACGTAATATGCAGTGTATCATTGAAAGTACCTTATAATATAGCGTAATATGCAGTGTATCATTGAAAATACCTTATAATATAGCGTAATATGCAGTATATCATTGAAAATACCTTCTAATATATCGTAGTTTATCATTGAAAATACCTTATAACATATCGTAATGTGCAGTGTATCATTGAAAATACCTTATAATATAACGTAATATGCAGTGAATCATTGAAAATACCTTATAATATAACGTAATATGCAGTGTATCAATGAAAATACCTTATAATATAACGTAATATGCAGTGTATCATTGAAAATACCTTATAATATAGCGTAATATGCAGTGTATCATTGGAAATACCTTATAATATAACGTAATATGCAGTGTATCATTGAAAATACCTTATAATATATCGTAATTTGTAGTGTATCATTGAAGATACCTTATAATATATCGTAATTTGTAGTGTATAATTGAAAATACCTTATAATATAACGAAATATCCAGTGTATCATTGAAAATACCTTATAATATAACGTAATATGCAGTGTATCATTGAAAATACCTTATAATATATCGTAATATGTAGTGTATCATTGAAAATACCTTATAATATAACGTAATATGCAGTGTATCATTGAAAATACCTTATAATATAACGTAATATGCACTGTATCATTGAAAATACCATGTAATATAACATAATATACAGTGTATCATTGAAAATACATTATAATATAACGTAATATGCAGTGTATCAATGAAAATACCTTCTAATATATCGTAGTTTATCATTGAAAATACCTTATAATATAACGTAATATGCAGTGTATCATTGAAAATACCTTCTAATATAACGTAATATGCAGTGTATCATTGAAAATGCCTTCTAATATATCGTAGTTTATCATTGAAAATACCTTATAATATAACGTAACATGCAGTGTATCATTGAAAATACCTTATAATCTAACGTAATATGCAGTGTATCATTGAAAATACCTTATAATAAAACGTAATATGCAGTGTATCATTGAAAATGCCTTATAATATAACGTAATATGCAGTGTATCATTGAAAATACCTTATAATCTAACGTAATATGCAGTGTATCATTGGAAATACCTTATAATATAACGTAATATGCAGTGTATCATTGAAAATACCTTATAATATATCGTAATTTGTAGTGTATCATTGAAGATACCTTATAATATATCGTAATTTGTAGTGTATAATTGAAAATACCTTATAATATAACGAAATATCCAGTGTATCATTGAAAATACCTTATAATATAACGTAATATGCAGTGTATCATTGAAAATACCTTATAATATATCGTAATTTGTAGTGTATCATTGAAAATACCTTATAATATAACGTAATATGCAGTGTATCATTGAAAATACCTTATAATAAAACGTAATATGCAGTGTATCATTGAAAATGCCTGATAATATAACGTAATATGCAGTGTATCATTGAAAATACCGTATAATATAACGTAATATGCAGTGTATCATTGAAAATACCTTATTCTACAACGTAATATACAGTATATCATTGAAAATACCTTATAATATTTCGTAATATGTAGTTTATCATTGTAAATACCATGTAATATAACGTAATATACAGTGTATCTTTGAAAATACCTTATAATATAACGAAATATGCAGTGTATCATTGAAAACACCTTCTAAAATATCGTAGTTTCTCATTGAAAAACCTTATAACATACCGTAATATGCAGTGTATCATTGAAAATACCTTATAATGTAACGTAATATGCAGTGTATCATTGAAAATACCTTATAATATATCGTAATTTGTAGTGTATCATTGAAAATACCTTATAACATATCGTAATATGCAGTGTATCATTGAAAATGCCTTATAATATAACGTAATATGCAGTGAATCATTGAAAATACCTTATAATATAACGTAATATGCAGTGTATCATTGAAAATACCTTATACTACAACGTAATATACGGTATATCATTGAAACTACCTTATAATATATCGTAATATATAGTTTATCATTGAAAATACCTTATAATATAACGTAATATGCAGTGTATCATTGAAAATACCTTCTAATATATCGTAGTTTATCATTGAGAATTGTTTATAATATAACGTAATATGCAGTGTATCATTGAAAATACCTTATAATATAACGTAATATGCAGTGTATCATTGAAAATACCTTATAATATATCGTAATTTGTAGTGTATCATTGATGATACCTTATAATATATCGTAATTTGTAGTGTATAATTGAAAATTCCTCATAATATAACGAAATATGCAGTGTATCATTGAAAATACCTTATAATATATCGTAGTTTATCATTGAAAATACCTCATAATATAACGTAATATGCAGTGTATCATTGGAAATACCTTATAATATATCGTAGTTTATCATTGAAAATTCCTTATAATATAACGTAATATGCAGTGTATCATTGGCAATACCATATAATATGACGTAATATGCAGTGTATAATTGAAAATACCTTATAATACAACGAAATATGCAGTGTATCATTGAAAATACCTTATAATATATCGTAGTTTATCATTGAAAATACCTTATAATATAACGTAATATGCAGTGTATCATTGGAAATAACTTATAATATGACGTAATATGGAGTGTATCTTTGAAAATACCTTATAATATATCGTAGTTTATCATTGAAAATTCCTATCATTGGCAATACCATATAATATGACGTAATATGCAGTGTATCATTGAAAATACCTTATACTACAACGTAATATACAGTGTATCATTGAAAATACCTTATAATATATCGTAATATGCAGTTTATCATTGTAAATAACTTATAACATAACGTAATATGCAGTGTATCATTGAAAATACCTTATAATGTAACGTAATATGCAGTGTATCATTGTAAATAACTTATAATATAACGTAATATGCAGTGTATCATTGAAAATACCATGTAATATAACGTAATATACAGTGTATCTTTGAAAATACCTTATAATATAACGAAATATGCAGTGAAAACACCTTCTAAAATATCGTAGTTTATCATTGTAAATAACTTATAACATAACGTAATATGCACTGTATCATTGAAAATACCATGTAATATAACGTAATATACAGTGTATCATTGAAAATACCTTATAATATTACGTAATATGCAGTGTATCATTGAAAATACCTTATAACATATCGTAATATGCAGTGTATCATTGAAAATGCCTTATAATATAACGTAATATGCAGTGAATCATTGAAAATACCTTCTAATATATCGTAGTTTATCATTGAAAATGCCTTATAATGTAACGTAATATGCAGTGAATCATTGAAAATACCTTATAATATAACGTAATATGCAGTGTATCATTGAAAATACCTTATACTACAACGTAATATACGGTATATCATTGAAACTACCTTATAATATATCGTAATATGTAGTTTATCATTGAAAATACCTTATAATATAACGTAATATGCAGTGTATCATTGAAAATACCTTCTAATATATCGTAGTTTATCATTGAGAATTGTTTATAATATAACGTAATATGCAGTGTATCATTGAAAATACCTTATAATATAACGAAATATGCAGTGTATCATTGAAAATACCTTATAATATATCGTAGTTTATCATTGAAAATACCTCATAATATAACGTAATATGCAGTGTATCATTGGAAATACCTTATAATATATCGTAGTTTATCATTGAAAATTCCTTATAATATAACGTAATATGCAGTGTATCATTGGCAATACCATATAATATGACGTAATATGCAGTGTATAATTGAAAATACCTTATAATATAACGTAATATGCAGTGTATCATTGAAAATACCTTATAATATATCGTAGTTTATCATTGAAAATACCTTATAATATAACGTAATATGCAGTGTATCATTGGAAATAACTTATAATATGACGTAATATGGAGTGTATCTTTGAAAATACCTTATAATATATCGTAGTTTATCATTGAAAATTCCTATCATTGGCAATACCATATAATATGACGTAATATGCAGTGTATCATTGAAAATACCTTATACTACAACGTAATATACAGTATATCATTGAAAATACCTTATAATATATCGTAATATGTAGTTTATCATTGTAAATAACTTATAACATAACGTAATATGCAGTGTATCATTGAAAATACCTTATAATATAACGTAATATGCAGTGTATCATTGTAAATAACTTATAATATAACGTAATATGCAGTGTATCATTGAAAATACCATGTAATATAACGTAATATGCAGTGTATCTTTGAAAATACCTTATAATATAACGAAATATGCAGTGTATCATTGAAAACACCTTCTAAAATATCGTAGTTTATCATTGTAAATAACTTATAACATAACGTAATATGCACTGTATCATTGAAAATACCATGTAATATAACGTAATATACAGTGTATCATTGAAAATACCTTATAATATTACGTAATATGCAGTGTATCATTGAAAATACCTTCTAATATATCGTAGTTTATCATTGAAAATACCTTATAACATATCGTAATATGCAGTGTATCATTGAAAATGCCTTATAATATAACGTAATATGCAGTAAATCATTGAAAATACCTTATAATATAACGTAATATGCAGTGTATCATTGAAAATACCATGTAATATATAACGTAATATACAGTGTATCATTGAAAATACCTTATAATATAACGTAATATGCAGTGTATCAATGAAAATACCTTATAATATAACGTAATATGCAGTGTATCATTGAAAATACCTTATAACATATCGTAATATGCAGTGTATCATTGAAAATGCCTTATAATATAACGTAATATGCAGTGAATCATTGAAAATACCTTCTAATATATCGTAGTTTATCATTGAAAATGCCTTATAATATAACGTAATATGCAGTGAATCATTGAAAATACCTTATAATATAACGTAATATGCAGTGTATCATTGAAAATACCTTATACTACAACGTAATATACGGTATATCATTGAAACTACCTTATAATATATCGTAATATGTAGTTTATCATTGAAAATACCTTATAATATAACGTAATATGCAGTGTATCATTGAAAATACCTTCTAATATATCGTAGTTTATCATTGAGAATTGTTTATAATATAACGTAATATGCAGTGTATCATTGAAAATACCTTATAACATATCGTAATATGCAGTGTATCATTGAAAATGCCTTATAATATAACGTAATATGCAGTGAATCATTGAAAATACCTTCTAATATATCGTAGTTTATCATTGAAAATGCCTTATAATATAACGTAATATGCAGTGAATCATTGAAAATACCTTATAATATAACGTAATATGCAGTGTATCATTGAAAATACCTTATACTACAACGTAATATACGGTATATCATTGAAACTACCTTATAATATATCGTAATATGTAGTTTATCATTGAAAATACCTTATAATATAACGTAATATGCAGTGTATCATTGAAAATACCTTCTAATATATCGTAGTTTATCATTGAGAATTGTTTATAATATAACGTAATATGCAGTGTATCATTGAAAATACCTTATAATATAACGAAATATGCAGTGTATCATTGAAAATACCTTATAATATATCGTAGTTTATCATTGAAAATACCTCATAATATAACGTAATATGCAGTGTATCATTGGAAATACCTTATAATATATCGTAGTTTATCATTGAAAATTCCTTATAATATAACGTAATATGCAGTGTATCATTGGCAATACCATATAATATGACGTAATATGCAGTGTATAATTGAAAATACCTTATAATATAACGAAATATGCAGTGTATCATTGAAAATACCTTATAATATATCGTAGTTTATCATTGAAAATACCTTATAATATAACGTAATATGCAGTGTATCATTGGAAATAACTTATAATATGACGTAATATGGAGTGTATCTTTGAAAATACCTTATAATATATCGTAGTTTATCATTGAAAATTCCTATCATTGGCAATACCATATAATATGACGTAATATGCAGTGTATCATTGAAAATACCTTATACTACAACGTAATATACAGTATATCATTGAAAATACCTTATAATATATCGTAATATGTAGTTTATCATTGTAAATAACTTATAACATAACGTAATATGCAGTGTATCATTGAAAATACCTTATAATGTAACGTAATATGCAGTGTATCATTGTAAATAACTTATAATATAACGTAATATGCAGTGTATCATTGAAAATACCATGTAATATAACGTAATATGCAGTGTATCTTTGAAAATACCTTATAATATAACGAAATATGCAGTGTATCATTGAAAACACCTTCTAAAATATCGTAGTTTATCATTGTAAATAACTTATAACATAACGTAATATGCACTGTATCATTGAAAATACCATGTAATATAACGTAATATACAGTGTATCATTGAAAATACCTTATAATATTACGTAATATGCAGTGTATCATTGAAAATACCTTCTAATATATCGTAGTTTATCATTGAAAATGCCTTATGATATAACGTAATATGCAGTGAATCATTGAAAATACCTTATAATATAACGTAATATGCAGTGTATCATTGAAAATACCTTATACTACAACGTAATATACGGTATATCATTGAAACTACCTTATAATATATCGTAATATGTAGTTTATCATTGAAAATACCTTATAATATAACGTAATATGCAGTGTATCATTGAAAATACCTTCTAATATATCGTAGTTTATCATTGAGAATTGTTTATAATATAACGTAATATGCAGTGTATCATTGAAAATACCTTATAATATAACGAAATATGCAGTGTATCATTGAAAATACCTTATAATATATCGTAGTTTATCATTGAAAATACCTCATAATATAACGTAATATGCAGTGTATCATTGGAAATACCTTATAATATATCGTAGTTTATCATTGAAAATTCCTTATAATATAACGTAATATGCAGTGTATCATTGAAAATACCTTATAATATATCGTAGTTTATCATTGAAAATACCTTATAATATAACGTAATATGCAGTGTATCATTGGAAATAACTTATAATATGACGTAATATGGAGTGTATCTTTGAAAATACCTTATAATATATCGTAGTTTATCATTGAAAATTCCTATCATTGGCAATACCATATAATATGACGTAATATGCAGTGTATCATTGAAAATACCTTATACTACAACGTAATATACAGTATATCATTGAAAATACCTTATAATATATCGTAATATGTAGTTTATCATTGTAAATAACTTATAACATAACGTAATATGCAGTGTATCATTGAAAATACCTTATAATGTAACGTAATATGCAGTGTATCATTGTAAATAACTTATAATATAACGTAATATGCAGTGTATCATTGAAAATACCATGTAATATAACGTAATATACAGTGTATCTTTGAAAATATCTTATAATATAACGAAATATGCAGTGTATCATTGAAAACACCTTCTAAAATATCGTAGTTTATCATTGTAAATAACTTATAACATAACGTAATATGCACTGTATCATTGAAAATACCATGTAATATAACGTAATATACAGTGTATCATTGAAAATACCTTATAATATTACGTAATATGCAGTGTATCATTGAAAATACCTTCTAATATATCGTAGTTTATCATTGAAAATGCCTTATAATATAACGTAATATGCAGTGAATCATTGAAAATACCTTATAATATAACGTAATATGCAGTGTATCATTGAAAATACCTTATACTACAACGTAATATACGGTATATCATTGAAACTACCTTATAATATATCGTAATATGTAGTTTATCATTGAAAATACCTTATAATATAACGTAATATGCAGTGTATCATTGAAAATACCTTCTAATAGATCGTAGTTTATCATTGAGAATTGTTTATAATATAACGTAATATGCAGTGTATCATTGAAAATACCTTATAATATAACGTAATATGCAGTGTATCATTGAAAATACCTTATAATATATCGTAATTTGTAGTGTATCATTGATGATACCTTATAATATATCGTAATTTGTAGTGTATAATTGAAAATACCTCATAATATAACGAAATATGCAGTGTATCATTGAAAATACCTTATAATATATCGTAGTTTATCATTGAAAATACCTCATAATATAACGTAATATGCAGTGTATCATTGGAAATAACATATAATATATCGTAGTTTATCATTGAAAATTCCTTATAATATAACGTAATATGCAGTGTATCATTGGCAATACCGTATAATATGACGTTATATGCAGTGTATAATTGAAAATACCTTATAATATAACGAAATATGCAGTGTATCATTGGAAATAACTTATAATATGACGTAATATGGAGTGTATCTTTGAAAATACCTTATAATATATCGTAGTTTATCATTGAAAATTCCTATCATTGGCAATACCATATAATATGACGGAATATGCAGTGTATCATTGAAAATACCTTATACTACAACGTAATATACAGTATATCATTGAAAATACCTTATAATATATCGTAATATGTAGTTTATCATTGTAAATAACTTATAACATAACGTAATATGCAGTGTATCATTGAAAATACCTTATAATGTAACGTAATATGCAGTGTATCATTGTAAATAACTTATAATATAACGTAATATGCAGTGTATCATTGAAAATACCATGTAATATAACGTAATATACAGTGTATCTTTGAAAATATCTTATAATATAACGAAATATGCAGTGTATCATTGAAAACACCTTCTAAAATATCGTAGTTTATCATTGTAAATAACTTATAACATAACGTAATATGCACTGTATCATTGAAAATACCATGTAATATAACGTAATATACAGTGTATCATTGAAAATACCTTATAATATTACGTAATATGCAGTGTATCATTGAAAATACCTTCTAATATATCGTAGTTTATCATTGAAAATACCTTATAATATTACGTAATATACAGTGTATCATTGAAAATGCCTTATAATATAACGTAATATGCAGTGAATCATTGAAAATACCTTATAATATAACGTAATATGCAGTGTATCATTGAAAATACCATGTAATATATAACGTAATATACAGTGTATCATTGAAAATACCTTATAATATAACGTAATATGCAGTGTATCATTGAAAATACCTTATAATATATAGTAATTTGTAGTGTATCTTTGAAAATACCTTATAATATATAGTAATTTGTAGTGTATCATTGAAAATACCATGTAATATAACGTAATATACAGTGTATCAGCGAAAATACCTTCTAATATATCGTAGTTTATCATTGAAAATACCTTATAATATAACGTAATATGCAGTGTATCATTGAAAATACCATGTAATATAACGTAATATACAGTGTATCTTTGAAAATACCTTATAATATAACGTAATATGCACTGTATCATCGAAAATACCATGTAATATAACGCAATATGCAGTGTATCATTGAAAATACCTTATAATATAACGTAATATGCAGTGTATCATTGAAAATACCATGTAATATATAACGTAATATACAGTGTATCATTGAAAATACCTTATAATATAACGTAATATGCAGTGTATCAATGAAAATACCTTATAATATAACGTAATATGCAGTGTATCATTGAAAATACCTTATAACATATCGTAATATGCAGTGTATCATTGAAAATACCTTCTAATAGATCGTAGTTTATCATTGAGAATTGTTTATAATATAACGTAATATGCAGTGTATCATTGAAAATACCTTATAATATAACGTAATATGCAGTGTATCATTGAAAATACCTTATAATATATCGTAATTTGTAGTGTATCATTGATGATACCTTATAATATATCGTAATTTGTAGTGTATAATTGAAAATACCTCATAATATAACGAAATATGCAGTGTATCATTGAAAATACCTTATAATATATCGTAGTTTATCATTGAAAATACCTCATAATATAACGTAATATGCAGTGTATCATTGGAAATAACATATAATATATCGTAGTTTATCATTGAAAATTCCTTATAATATAACGTAATATGCAGTGTATCATTGGCAATACCGTATAATATGACGTTATATGCAGTGTATAATTGAAAATACCTTATAATATAACGAAATATGCAGTGTATCATTGGAAATAACTTATAATATGACGTAATATGGAGTGTATCTTTGAAAATACCTTATAATATATCGTAGTTTATCATTGAAAATTCCTATCATTGGCAATACCATATAATATGACGTAATATGCAGTGTATCATTGAAAATACCTTATACTACAACGTAATATACAGTATATCATTGAAAATACCTTATAATATATCGTAATATGTAGTTTATCATTGTAAATAACTTATAACATAACGTAATATGCAGTGTATCATTGAAAATACCTTATAATGTAACGTAATATGCAGTGTATCATTGTAAATAACTTATAATATAACGTAATATGCAGTGTATCATTGAAAATACCATGTAATATAACGTAATATACAGTGTATCTTTGAAAATATCTTATAATATAACGAAATATGCAGTGTATCATTGAAAATACCTTATAATATATCGTAGTTTATCATTGAAAATACCTTATAATATAACGTAATATGCAGTGTATCATTGGAAATAACTTATAATATGACGTAATATGGAGTGTATCTTTGAAAATACCTTATAATATATCGTAGTTTATCATTGAAAATTCCTATCATTGGCAATACCATATAATATGACGTAATATGCAGTGTATCATTGAAAATACCTTATACTACAACGTAATATACAGTATATCATTGAAAATACCTTATAATATATCGTAATATGTAGTTTATCATTGTAAATAACTTATAACATAACGTAATATGCAGTGTATCATTGAAAATACCTTATAATGTAACGTAATATGCAGTGTATCATTGTAAATAACTTATAATATAACGTAATATGCAGTGTATCATTGAAAATACCATGTAATATAACGTAATATACAGTGTATCTTTGAAAATATCTTATAATATAACGAAATATGCAGTGTATCATTGAAAACACCTTCTAAAATATCGTAGTTTATCATTGTAAATAACTTATAACATAACGTAATATGCACTGTATCATTGAAAATACCATGTAATATAACGTAATATACAGTGTATCATTGAAAATACCTTATAATATTACGTAATATGCAGTGTATCATTGAAAATACCTTCTAATATATCGTAGTTTATCATTGAAAATACCTTATAACATATCGTAATATGCAGTGTATCATTGAAAATGCCTTATAATATAACGTAATATGCAGTGAATCATTGAAAATACCTTATAATATAACGTAATATGCAGTGTATCATTGAAAATACCATGTAATATATAACGTAATATACAGTGTATCATTGAAAATACCTTATAATATAACGTAATATGCAGTGTATCATTGAAAATACCTTATAATATATAGTAATTTGTAGTGTATCTTTGAAAATACCTTATAATATATAGTAATTTGTAGTGTATCATTGAAAATACCATGTAATATAACGTAATATACAGTGTATCAGCGAAAATACCTTCTAATATATCGTAGTTTATCATTGAAAATACCTTATAATATAACGTAATATGCAGTGTATCATTGAAAATACCATGTAATATAACGTAATATACAGTGTATCTTTGAAAATACCTTATAATATAACGTAATATGCACTGTATCATCGAAAATACCATGTAATATAACGTAATATGCAGTGTATCATTGAAAATACCTTATAATATAACGTAATATGCAGTGTATCATTGAAAATACCATGTAATATATAACGTAATATACAGTGCATCATTGAAAATACCTTATAATATAACGTAATATGCAGTGTATCAATGAAAATACCTTATAATATAACGTAATATGCAGTGTATCATTGAAAATACCTTATAACATATCGTAATATGCAGTGTATCATTGAAAATGCCTTATAATATAACGTAATATGCAGTGAATCATTGAAAATACCTTATAATATAACGTAATATGCAGTGTATCATTGAAAATACCTTATACTACAACTTAATATACGGTATATCATTGAAACTACCTTATAATATATCGTAATATGTAGTTTATCATTGAAAATACCTTATAATATAACGTAATATGCAGTGTATCATTGAAAATACCTTCTAATATATCGTAGTTTATCATTGAGAATTGTTTATAATATAACGTAATATGCAGTGTATCATTGAAAATACCTTATAATATAACGTAATATGCAGTGTATCATTGAAAATACCTTATAATATATCGTAATTTGTAGTGTATCATTGATGATACCTTATAATATATCGTAATATGTAGTTTATCATTGTAAATAACTTATAACATAACGTAATATGCAGTGTATCATTGAAAATACCTTATAATGTAACGTAATATGCAGTGTATCATTGTAAATAACTTATAATATAACGTAATATGCAGTGTATCATTGAAAATACCATGTAATATAACGTAATATACAGTGTATCTTTGAAAATATCTTATAATATAACGAAATATGCAGTGTATCATTGAAAACACCTTCTAAAATATCGTAGTTTATCATTGTAAATAACTTATAACATAACGTAATATGCACTGTATCATTGAAAATACCATGTAATATAACGTAATATACAGTGTATCATTGAAAATACCTTATAATATTACGTAATATGCAGTGTATCATTGAAAATACCTTCTAATATATCGTAGTTTATCATTGAAAATACCTTATAACATATCGTAATATGCAGTGTATCATTGAAAATACCTTATAATATAACGTAATATGCAGTGAATCATTGAAAATACCTTATAATATAACGTAATATGCAGTGTATCATTGAAAATACCATGTAATATATAACGTAATATACAGTGTATCATTGAAAATACCTTATAATATAACGTAATATGCAGTGTATCATTGAAAATACCTTATAATATATAGTAATTTGTAGTGTATCTTTGAAAATACCTTATAATATATAGTAATTTGTAGTGTATCATTGAAAATACCATGTAATATAACGTAATATACAGTGTATCAGCGAAAATACCTTCTAATATATCGTAGTTTATCATTGAAAATACCTTATAATATAACGTAATATGCAGTGTATCATTGAAAATACCATGTAATATAACGTAATATACAGTGTATCTTTGAAAATACCTTATAATATAACGTAATATGCAGTGTATCATCGAAAATACCATGTAATATAACGTAATATGCAGTGTATCATTGAAAATACCTTATAATATAACGTAATATGCAGTGTATCATTGAAAATACCATGTAATATATAACGTAATATACAGTGTATCATTGAAAATACCTTATAATATAACGTAATATGCAGTGTATCAATGAAAATACCTTATAATATAACGTAATATGCAGTGTATCATTGAAAATACCTTATAACATATCGTAATATGCAGTGTATCATTGAAAATGCCTTATAATATAACGTAATATGCAGTGAATCATTGAAAATACCTTATAATATAACGTAATATGCAGTGTATCATTGAAAATACCTTATACTACAACTTAATATACGGTATATCATTGAAACTACCTTATAATATATCGTAATATGTAGTTTATCATTGAAAATACCTTATAATATAACGTAATATGCAGTGTATCATTGAAAATACCTTCTAATATATCGTAGTTTATCATTGAGAATTGTTTATAATATAACGTAATATGCAGTGTATCATTGAAAATACCTTATAATATAACGTAATATGCAGTGTATCATTGAAAATACCTTATAATATATCGTAATTTGTAGTGTATCATTGATGATACCTTATAATATATCGTAATATGTAGTTTATCATTGTAAATAACTTATAACATAACGTAATATGCAGTGTATCATTGAAAATACCTTATAATATATCGTAATATGTAGTTTATCATTGTAAATAACTTATAACATAACGTAATATGCAGTGTATCATTGAAAATACCTCATAATATAACGTAATATGCAGTGTATCATTGGAAATACCTTATAATATATCGTAGTTTATCATTGAAAATTCCTTATAATATAACGTAATATGCAGTGTATCATTGGCAATACCATATAATATGACGTAATATGCAGTGTATAATTGAAAATACCTTATAATATAACGAAATATGCAGTGTATCATTGAAAATACCTTATAATATATCGTAGTTTATCATTGAAAATACCTTATAATATAACGTAATATGCAGTGTATCATTGGAAATAACTTATAATATGACGTAATATGGAGTGTATCTTTGAAAATACCTTATAATATATCGTAGTTTATCATTGAAAATTCCTATCATTGGCAATACCATATAATATGACGTAATATGCAGTGTATCATTGAAAATACCTTATACTACAACGTAATATACAGTATATCATTGAAAATACCTTATAATATATCGTAATATGTAGTTTATCATTGTAAATAACTTATAACATAACGTAATATGCAGTGTATCATTGAAAATACCTTATAATGTAACGTAATATGCAGTGTATCATTGTAAATAACTTATAATATAACGTAATATGCAGTGTATCATTGGAAATACCTTATAATATATCGTAGTTTATCATTGAAAATTCCTTATAATATAACGTAATATGCAGTGTATCATTGGCAATACCATATAATATGACGTAATATGCAGTGTATAATTGAAAATACCTTATAATATAACGAAATATGCAGTGTATCATTGAAAATACCTTATAATATATCGTAGTTTATCATTGAAAATACCTTATAATATAACGTAATATGCAGTGTATCATTGGAAATAACTTATAATATGACGTAATATGGAGTGTATCTTTGAAAATACCTTATAATATATCGTAGTTTATCATTGAAAATTCCTATCATTGGCAATACCATATAATATGACGTAATATGCAGTGTATCATTGAAAATACCTTATACTACAACGTAATATACTGTATATCATTGAAAATACCGTATAATATATCGTAATATGTAGTTTATCATTGTAAATAACTTATAACATAACGTAATATGCAGTGTATCATTGAAAATACCTTATAATGTAACGTAATATGCAGTGTATCATTGTAAATAACTTATAATATAACGTAATATGCAGTGTATCATTGAAAATACCATGTAATATAACCTAATATACAGTGTATCTTTGAAAATACCTTATAATATAACGAAATATGCAGTGTATCATTGAAAACACCTTCTAAAATATCGTAGTTTATCATTGTAAATAACTTATAACATAACGTAATATGCACTGTATCATTGAAAATACCATGTAATATAACGTAATATACAGTGTATCATTGAAAATACCTTATAATATTACGTAATATGCAGTGTATCATTGAAAATACCTTCTAATATATCGTAGTTTATCATTGAAAATACCTTATAACATATCGTAATATGCAGTGTATCATTGAAAATGCCTTATAATATAACGTAATATGCAGTGAATCATTGAAAATACCTTAGAATATAACGTAATATGCAGTGTATCATTGAAAATACCTTATACTACAACGTAATATACGGTATATCATTGAAACTACCTTATAATATATCGTAATATGTAGTTTATCATTGAAAATACCTTATAATATAACATAATATGCAGTGTATCATTGAAAATACCTTCTAATATATCGTAGTTTATCATTGAGAATTGTTTATAATATAACGTAATATGCAGTGTATCATTGAAAATACCTTATAATATAACGTAATATGCAGTGTATCATTGAAAATACCTTATAATATATCGTAATTTGTAGTGTATCATTGATGATACCTTATAATATATCGTAATTTGTAGTGTATAATTGAAAATACCTCATAATATAACGAAATATGCAGTGTATCATTGAAAATACCTTATAATATATCGTAGTTTATCATTGAAAATACCTCATAATATAACGTAATATGCAGTGTATCATTGGAAATACCTTATAATATATGGTAGTTTATCATTGAAAATTCCTTATAATATAACGTAATATGCAGTGTATCATTGGCAATACCATATAATATGACGTAATATGCAGTGTATCTTTGAAAATACCTTATAATATAACGAAATATGCAGTGTATCATTGAAAACACCTTCTAAAATATCGTAGTTTATCATTGTAAATAACTTATAACATAACGTAATATGCACTGTATCATTGAAAATACCATGTAATATAACGTAATATACAGTGTATCATTGAAAATACCTTATATCATATCGTAATATGCAGTGTATCATTGAAAATACCTTATAATATAACGTAATATGCAGTGTATCATAGAAAATACCATGTAATATAACGTAATATACAGTGTATCATTGAAAATACCTTATAATATAACGTAATATGCAGTGTATCATTGAAAATACCTTGTAATATATCGTAGTTTATCATTGAAAATACCTTATAATATAACGTAATATGCAGTGTATCATTGAAAATACCTTATAATATAACGTAATATGCAGTGTATCATTGAAAATACCTTATAATATAACGTAATATGCAGTATATCATTGAAACTACCTTATAATATATCGTAATATGTAGTTTATCATTGAAAATACCTTATAATATAACGTAATATGCAGTGTATCATTGAAAATACCTTCTAATATATCGTAGTTTATCATTGAGAATTGTTTATAATATAACGTAATATGCAGTGTATCATTGAAAATACCATATAATATAACGTAATATGCAGTGTATCATTGAAAATACCTTATAATATATCGTAATTTGTAGTGTATCATTGATGATACCTTATAATATATCGTAATTTGTAGTGTATAATTGAAAATACCTCATAATATAACGAAATATGCAGTGTATCATTGAAAATACCTTATAATATATCGTAGTTTATCATTGAAAATACCTCATAATATAACGTAATATGCAGTGTATCATTGGAAATACCTTATAATATATCGTAGTTTATCATTGAAAATTCCTTATAATATAACGTAATATGCAGTGTATCATTGGCAATACCATATAATATGACGTAATATGCAGTGTATAATTGAAAATACCTTATAATATAACGAAATAAGCAGTGTATCATTGAAAATACCTTATAATATATCGTAGTTTATCATTGAAAATACCTTATAATATAACGTAATATGCAGTGTATCATTGGAAATAACTTATAATATGACGTAATATGGAGTGTATCTTTGAAAATACCTTATAATATATCGTAGTTTATCATTGAAAATTCCTATCATTGGCAATACCATATAATATGACGTAATATGCAGTGTATCATTGAAAATACCTTATACTACAACGTAATATACAGTATATCATTGAAAATACCTTATAATATATCGTAATATGTAGTTTATCATTGTAAATAACTTATAACATAACGTAATATGCAGTGTATCATTGAAAATACCTTATAATGTAACGTAATATGCAGTGTATCATTGTAAATAACTTATAATATAACGTAATATGCAGTGTATCATTGAAAATACCATGTAATATAACGTAATATACAGTGTATCTTTGAAAATACCTTATAATATAACGAAATATGCAGTGTATCATTGAAAACACCTTCTAAAATATCGTAATATGTAGTTTATCATTGTAAATAACTTATAACATAACGTAATATGCAGTGTATCATTGAAAATACCTTATAATGTAACGTAATATGCAGTGTATCATTGTAAATAACTTATAATATAACGTAATATGCAGTGTATCATTGAAAATACCATGTAATATAACGTAATATACAGTGTATCTTTGAAAATACCTTATAACATAACGTAATATGCAGTGTATCATTGAAAATACCATGTAATATAACGTAATATACAGTGTATCTTTGAAAATACCTTATAATATAACGAAATATGCAGTGTATCATTGAAAATACCTTCTAATATATCGTAGTTTATCATTGAAAATACCTTATAACATATCGTAATATGCAGTGTATCATTGAAAATGCCTTATAATATAACGTAATATGCAGTGAATCATTGAAAATACCTTATAATATAACGTAATATGCAGTGTATCATTGAAAATACCATGTAATATAACGTAATATACAGTGTATCATTGAAAATACCTTATAATATTACGTAATATACAGTGTATCATTGAAAATACCTTATAATATAACGTAATATGCAGTGTATCAATGAAAATACCTTATAATATAACGTAATATGCAGTGTATCATTGAAAATACCTTATAACATATCGTAATATGCAGTGTATCATTGAAAATGCCTTATAATATAACGTAATATGCAGTGAATCATTGAAAATACCTTATAATATAACGTAATATGCAGTGTATCATTGAAAATACCTTATACTACAACGTAATATACGGTATATCATTGAAACTACCTTATAATATATCGTAATATGTAGTTTATCATTGAAAATACCTTATAATATAACGTAATATGCAGTGTATCATTGAAAATACCTTCTAATATATCGTAGTTTATCATTGAGAATTGTTTATAATATAACGTAATATGCAGTGTATCATTGAAAATACCTTATAATATAACGTAATATGCAGTGTATCATTGAAAATACCTTATAATATATCGTAATTTGTAGTGTATCATTGATGATACCTTATAATATATCGTAATTTGTAGTGTATAATTGAAAATACCTCATAATATAACGAAATATGCAGTGTATCATTGAAAATACCTTATAATATATCGTAGTTTATCATTGAAAATACCTCATAATATAACGTAATATGCAGTGTATCATTGGAAATACCTTATAATATATCGTAGTTTATCATTGAAAATTCCTTATAATATAACGTAATATGCAGTGTATCATTGGCAATACCATATAATATGACGTAATATGCAGTGTATAATTGAAAATACCTTATAATATAAGGAAATATGCAGTGTATCATTGAAAATACCTTATAATATATCGTAGTTTATCATTGAAAATACCTTATAATATAACGTAATATGCAGTGTATCATTGGAAATAACTTATAATATGACGTAATATGGAGTGTATCTTTGAAAATACCTTATACTACAACGTAATATACAGTATATCATTGAAAATACCTTATAATATATCGTAATATGTAGTTTATCATTGTAAATAACTTATAACATAACGTAATATGCAGTGTATCATTGAAAATACCTTATAATGTAACGTAATATGCAGTGTATCATTGAAAACACCTTCTAAAATATCGTAGTTTATCATTGAAAATTCCTATCATTGGCAATACCATATAATATGACGTAATATGCAGTGTATCATTGAAAATACCTTATACTACAACGTAATATACAGTATATCATTGAAAATACCTTATAATATATCGTAATATGTAGTTTATCATTGTAAATAACTTATAACATAACGTAATATGCAGTGTATCATTGAAAATACCTTATAATATAACGTAATATGCAGTGTATCATTGTAAATAACTTATAATATAACGTAATATGCAGTGTATCATTGAAAATACCATGTAATATAACGTAATATACAGTGTATCTTTGAAAATACCTTATAATATAACGAAATATGCAGTGTATCATTGAAAACACCTTCTAAAATATCGTAATATGTAGTTTATCATTGTAAATAACTTATAACATAACGTAATATGCAGTGTATCATTGAAAATACCTTATAATGTAACGTAATATGCAGTGTATCATTGTAAATAACTTATAATATAACGTAATATGCAGTGTATCATTGAAAATACCATGTAATATAACGTAATATACAGTGTATCTTTGAAAATACCTTATAATATAACGTAATATGCAGTGTATCATTGAAAATACCATGTAATATAACGTAATATACAGTGTATCTTTGAAAATACCTTATAATATAACGAAATATGCAGTGTATCATTGAAAACACCTTCTAAAATATCGTAGTTTATCATTGTAAATAACTTATAACATAACGTAATATGTACTGTATCATTGAAAATACCATGTAATATAACGTAATATACAGTGTATCATTGAAAATACCTTATAATATTACGTAATATGCAGTGTATCATTGAAAATACCTTCTAATATATCGTAGTTTATCATTGAAAATACCTTATAACATATCGTAATATGCAGTGTATCATTGAAAATGCCTTATAATATAACGTAATATGCAGTGAATCATTGAAAATACCTTATAATATAACGTAATATGCAGTGTATCATTGAAAATACCATGTAATATAACGTAATATGCAGTGTATCATTGAAAATACCTTATAATATTACGTAATATACAGTGTATCATTGAAAATACCTTATAATATAACGTAATATGCAGTGTATCATTGAAAATACCTTATAATATAACGTAATATGCAGTGTATCATTGAAAATACCGTATAACATATCGTAATATGCAGTGTATCATTGAAAATGCCTTATAATATAACGTAATATGCAGTGTATCATTGAAAATACCTTATAATATAACGTAATATGCAGTGTATCATTGAAAATACCTTATACTACAACGTAATATACGGTATATCATTGAAACTACCTTATAATATATCGTAATATGTAGTTTATCATTGAAAATACCTTATAATATAACGTAATATGCAGTGTATCATTGAAAATACCTTCTAATATATCGTAGTTTATCATTGAGAATTGTTTATAATATAACGTAATATGCAGTGTATCATTGAAAATACCTTATAATATAACGTAATATGCAGTGTATCATTGAAAATACCTTTTAATATATCGTAATTTGTAGTGTATCATTGATGATACCTTATAATATATCGTAATTTGTAGTGTATAATTGAAAATACCTCATAATATAACGAAATATGCAGTGTATCATTGAAAATACCTTATAATATATCGTAGTTTATCATTGAAAATACCTCATAATATAACGTAATATGCAGTGTATCATTGGAAATACCTTATAATATATCGTAGTTTATCATTGAAAATTCCTTATAATATAACGTAATATGCAGTGTATCATTGGCAATACCATATAATATGACGTAATATGCAGTGTATAATTGAAAATACCTTATAATATAACGAAATATGCAGTGTATCATTGAAAATACCTTATAATATAACGTAATATGCAGTGTATCATTGAAAACACCTTCTAAAATATCGTAGTTTATCATTGTAAATAACTTATAACATAACGTAATATGTACTGTATCATTGAAAATACCATGTAATATAACGTAATATACAGTGTATCATTGAAAATACCTTATAATATTACGTAATATGCAGTGTATCATTGAAAATACCTTCTAATATATCGTAGTTTATCATTGAAAATACCTTATAACATATCGTAATATGCAGTGTATCATTGAAAATACCTTATAATATAACGTAATATGCAGTGTATCATTGAAAATACCTTTTAATATATCGTAATTTGTAGTGTATCATTGATGATACCTTATAATATATCGTAATTTGTAGTGTATAATTGAAAATACCTCATAATATAACGAAATATGCAGTGTATCATTGAAAATACCTTATAATATATCGTAGTTTATCATTGAAAATACCTCATAATATAACGTAATATGCAGTGTATCATTGGAAATACCTTATAATATATCGTAGTTTATCATTGAAAATTCCTTATAATATAACGTAATATGCAGTGTATCATTGGCAATACCATATAATATGACGTAATATGCAGTGTATAATTGAAAATACCTTATAATATAACGAAATATGCAGTGTATCATTGAAAATACCTTATAATATAACGTAATATGCAGTGTATCATTGAAAACACCTTCTAAAATATCGTAGTTTATCATTGTAAATAACTTATAACATAACGTAATATGTACTGTATCATTGAAAATACCATGTAATATAACGTAATATACAGTGTATCATTGAAAATACCTTATAATATTACGTAATATGCAGTGTATCATTGAAAATACCTTCTAATATATCGTAGTTTATCATTGAAAATACCTTATAACATATCGTAATATGCAGTGTATCATTGAAAATGCCTTATAATATAACGTAATATGCAGTGAATCATTGAAAATACCTTATAATGTAACGTAATATGCAGTGTATCATTGTAAATAACTTATAATATAACGTAATATGCAGTGTATCATTGAAAATACCATGTAATATAACGTAATATACAGTGTATCTTTGAAAATACCTTATAACATAACGTAATATGCAGTGTATCATTGAAAATACCATGTAATATAACGTAATATACAGTGTATCTTTGAAAATACCTTATAATATAACGAAATATGCAGTGTATCATTGAAAACACCTTCTAAAATATCGTAGTTTATCATTGTAAATAACTTATAACATAACGTAATATGTACTGTATCATTGAAAATACCATGTAATATAACGTAATATACAGTGTATCATTGAAAATACCTTATAATATTACGTAATATGCAGTGTATCATTGAAAATACCTTCTAATATATCGTAGTTTATCATTGAAAATACCTTATAACATATCGTAATATGCAGTGTATCATTGAAAATGCCTTATAATATAACGTAATATGCAGTGAATCATTGAAAATACCTTATAATATAACGTAATATGCAGTGTAACATTGAAAATACAATGTAATATAACGTAATATACAGTGTATCATTGAAAATACCTTATAATATTACGTAATATACAGTGTATCATTGAAAATACCTTATAATATAACGTAATATGCAGTGTATCAATGAAAATACCTTATAATATAACGTAATATGCAGTGTATCATTGAAAATACCGTATAACATATCGTAATATGCAGTGTATCATTGAAAATGCCTTATAATATAACGTAATAT
This sequence comes from Lasioglossum lativentre, assembly GCA_916610255.1. Classification (NCBI taxonomy): domain Eukaryota; kingdom Metazoa; phylum Arthropoda; class Insecta; order Hymenoptera; family Halictidae; genus Lasioglossum; species Lasioglossum lativentre. Next base: position 76,724 of record CAKAJI010000822.1, on the reverse strand, counting down.
GCAGTGAATCATTGAAAATACCTTATAATATAACGTAATATGCAGTGTATCATTGAAAATACCTTATACTACAACGTAATATACGGTATATCATTGAAACTACCTTATAATATATCGTAATATGTAGTTTATCATTGAAAATACCTTATAATATAACGTAATATGCAGTGTATCATTGAAAATACCTTCTAATATATCGTAGTTTATCATTGAGAATTGTTTATAATATAACGTAATATGCAGTGTATCATTGAAAATACCTTATAATATAACGTAATATGCAGTGTATCATTGAAAATACCTTTTAATATATCGTAATTTGTAGTGTATCATTGATGATACCTTATAATATATCGTAATTTGTAGTGTATAATTGAAAATACCTCATAATATAACGAAATATGCAGTGTATCATTGAAAATACCTTATAATATATCGTAGTTTATCATTGAAAATACCTCATAATATAACGTAATATGCAGTGTATCATTGGAAATACCTTATAATATATCGTAGTTTATCATTGAAAATTCCTTATAATATAACGTAATATGCAGTGTATCATTGGCAATACCATATAATATGACGTAATATGCAGTGTATAATTGAAAATACCTTATAATATAACGAAATATGCAGTGTATCATTGAAAATACCTTATAATGTAACGTAATATGCAGTGTATCATTGTAAATAACTTATAATATAACGTAATATGCAGTGTATCATTGAAAATACCATGTAATATAACGTAATATACAGTGTATCTTTGAAAATACCTTATAACATAACGTAATATGCAGTGTATCATTGAAAATACCATGTAATATAACGTAATATACAGTGTATCTTTGAAAATACCTTATAATATAACGAAATATGCAGTGTATCATTGAAAACACCTTCTAAAATATCGTAATATGTAGTTTATCATTGTAAATAACTTATAACATAACGTAATATGCAGTGTATCATTGAAAATACCTTATAATGTAACGTAATATGCAGTGTATCATTGTAAATAACTTATAATATAACGTAATATACAGTGTATCATTGAAAATACCATGTAATATAACGTAATATACAGTGTATCTTTGAAAATACCTTATAACATAACGTAATATGCAGTGTATCATTGAAAATACCATGTAATATAACGTAATATACAGTGTATCTTTGAAAATACCTTATAATATAACGAAATATGCAGTGTATCATTGAAAACACCTTCTAAAATATCGTAGTTTATCATTGTAAATAACTTATAACATAACGTAATATGTACTGTATCATTGAAAATACCATGTAATATAACGTAATATAGAGTGTATCATTGAAAATACCTTATAATATTACGTAATATGCAGTGTATCATTGAAAATACCTTCTAATATATCGTAGTTTATCATTGAAAATACCTTATAACATATCGTAATATGCAGTGTATCATTGAAAATGCCTTATAATATAACGTAATATGCAGTGAATCATTGAAAATACCTTATAATATAACGTAATATGCAGTGTATCATTGAAAATACCATGTAATATAACGTAATATACAGTGTATCATTGAAAATACCTTATAATATTACGTAATATACAGTGTATCATTGAAAATACCTTATAATATAACGTAATATGCAGTGTATCAATGAAAATACCTTATAATATAACGTAATATGCAGTGTATCATTGAAAATACCGTATAACATATCGTAATATGCAGTGTATCATTGAAAATGCCTTATAATATAACGTAATATGCAGTGAATCATTGAAAATACCTTATAATATAACGTAATATGCAGTGTATCATTGAAAATACCTTATACTACAACGTAATATACGGTATATCATTGAAACTACCTTATAATATATCGTAATATGTAGTTTATCATTGAAAATACCTTATAATATAACGTAATATGCAGTGTATCATTGAAAATACCTTCTAATATATCGTAGTTTATCATTGAGAATTGTTTATAATATAACGTAATATGCAGTGTATCATTGAAAATACCTTATAATATAACGTAATATGCAGTGTATCATTGAAAATACCTTTTAATATATCGTAATTTGTAGTGTATCATTGATGATACCTTATAATATATCGTAATTTGTAGTGTATAATTGAAAATTCCTCATAATATAACGAAATATGCAGTGTATCATTGAAAATACCTTATAATATATCGTAGTTTATCATTGAAAATACCTCATAATATAACGTAATATGCAGTGTATCATTGGAAATACCTTATAATATATCGTAGTTTATCATTGAAAATTCCTTATAATATAACGTAATATGCAGTGTATCATTGGCAATACCATATAATATGACGTAATATGCAGTGTATAATTGAAAATACCTTATAATATAACGAAATATGCAGTGTATCATTGAAAATACCTTATAATATATCGTAGTTTATCATTGAAAATACCTTATAATATAACGTAATATGCAGTGTATCATTGGAAATAACTTATAATATGACGTAATATGGAGTGTATCTTTGAAAATACCTTATAATACATCGTAGTTTATCATTGAAAATTCCTATCATTGGCAATACCATATAATATGACGTAATATGCAGTGTATCATTGAAAATACCTTATACTACAACGTAATATACAGTATATCATTGAAAATACCTTATAATATATCGTAATATGTAGTTTATCATTGTAAATAACTTATAACATAACGTAATATGCAGTGTATCATTGAAAATACCTTATAATGTAACGTAATATGCAGTGTATCATTGTAAATAACTTATAATATAACGTAATATGCAGTGTATGATTGAAAATACCATGTAATATAACGTAATATACAGTGTATCTTTGAAAATACCTTATAATATAACGAAATATGCAGTGTATCATTGAAAACACCTTCTAAAATATCGTAGTTTCTCATTGAAAATACCTTATAATATAACGTAATATGCACTGTATCATTGAAAATACCATGTAATATAACGTAATATACAGTGTATCATTGAAAATACCTTATAATATTACGTAATATGCAGTGTATCATTGAAAATACCTTCTAATATATCGTAGTTTATCATTGAAAATACCTTGTAATATAACGTAATATGCAGTGTATCATTGAAAATACCTTATACTACAACGTAATATACGGTATATCATTGAAAATACCTTATAATATATCGTAATATGTAGTTTATCATTGAAAATACCTTATACTACAACGTAATATACAGTATATCATTGAAAATACCTTATAATATAACGTAATTTGCATTGTATCATTGGAAATAACTTATAATATGACGTAATATGTAGTGTATCATTGAAAATACCTTATATTATATCGTAGTTTATCATTGAAAATTCCTTATAATATAACGGAATATGCAGTGTTTCATTGCAAATAACCTTATAATATAACGTAATATGCAGTGTATCATTGGAAATAACTTATAATATAACGTAATATGCAGTGTGTCATTGAATATACCTTATAATATATCGTAGTTTATCATTGAAAACACCTTATAATATAACGTAATATACAGTGTATCATTGGCAATACCATATAATATGACGTAATATGCAGTGTATCATTGAAAATACCTTATAATATAACGTAATATGCAGTGTATCATTGAAAATACCTTATAATATAACGTAATATGCAGTGTATCATTGAAAATACCTTATAATATAACGTAATATGTAGTTTATCATTGTAAATAACTTATAACATAACGTAATATGCAGTGTATCATTGAAAATACCTTATAATATAACGTAATATGCAGTGTATCATTGAAAACACCTTCTAAAATATCGTAGTTTATCATTGAAAATTCCTATCATTGGCAATACCATATAATATGACGTAATATGCAGTGTATCATTGAAAATACCTTATACTACAACGTAATATACAGTATATCATTGAAAATACCTTATAATATATCGTAATATGTAGTTTATCATTGTAAATAACTTATAACATAACGTAATATGCAGTGTATCATTGAAAATACCTTATAATGTAACGTAATATGCAGTGTATCATTGTAAATAACTTATAATATAACGTAATATGCAGTGTATCATTGAAAATACCATGTAATATAACGTAATATACAGTGTATCTTTGAAAATACCTTATAATATAACGAAATATGCAGTGTATCATTGAAAACACCTTCTAAAATATCGTAATATGTAGTTTATCATTGTAAATAACTTATAACATAACGTAATATGCAGTGTATCATTGAAAATACCTTATAATGTAACGTAATATGCAGTGTATCATTGTAAATAACTTATAATATAACGTAATATGCAGTGTATCATTGAAAATACCATGTAATATAACGTAATATACAGTGTATCTTTGAAAATACCTTATAACATAACGTAATATGCAGTGTATCATTGAAAATACCATGTAATATAACGTAATATACAGTGTATCTTTGAAAATACCTTATAATATAACGAAATATGCAGTGTATCATTGAAAACACCTTCTAAAATATCGTAGTTTATCATTGTAAATAACTTATAACATAACGTAATATGTACTGTATCATTGAAAATACCATGTAATATAACGTAATATACAGTGTATCATTGAAAATACCTTATAATATTACGTAATATGCAGTGTATCATTGAAAATACCTTCTAATATATCGTAGTTTATCATTGAAAATACCTTATAACATATCGTAATATGCAGTGTATCATTGAAAATGCCTTATAATATAACGTAATATGCAGTGAATCATTGAAAATACCTTATAATATAACGTAATATGCAGTGTATCATTGAAAATACCATGTAATATAACGTAATATACAGTGTATCATTGAAAATACCTTATAATATTACGTAATATACAGTGTATCATTGAAAATACCTTATAATATAACGTAATATGCAGTGTATAATTGAAAATACCTTATAATATAACGTAATATGCAGTGTATCATTGAAAATACCGTATAACATATCGTAATATGCAGTGTATCATTGAAAATGTCTTATAATATAACGTAATATGCAGTGAATCATTGAAAATACCTTATAATATAACGTAATATGCAGTGTATCATTGAAAATACCTTATACTACAACGTAATATACGGTATATCATTGAAACTACCTTATAATATATCGTAATATGTAGTTTATCATTGAAAATACCTTATAATATAACGTAATATGCAGTGTATCATTGAAAATACCTTCTAATATATCGTAGTTTATCATTGAGAATTGTTTATAATATAACGTAATATGCAGTGTATCATTGAAAATACCTTATAATATAACGTAATATGCAGTGTATCATTGAAAATACCTTTTAATATATCGTAATTTGTAGTGTATCATTGATGATACCTTATAATATATCGTAATTTGTAGTGTATAATTGAAAATACCTCATAATATAACGAAATATGCAGTGTATCATTGAAAATACCTTATAATATATCGTAGTTTATCATTGAAAATACCTCATAATATAACGTAATATGCAGTGTATCATTGGAAATACCTTATAATATATCGTAGTTTATCATTGAAAATTCCTTATAATATAACGTAATATGCAGTGTATCATTGGCAATACCATATAATATGACGTAATATGCAGTGTATAATTGAAAATACCTTATAATATAACGAAATATGCAGTGTATCATTGAAAATACCTTATAATATATCGTAGTTTATCATTGAAAATACCTTATAATATAACGTAATATGCAGTGTATCATTGGAAATAACTTATAATATGACGTAATATGGAGTGTATCTTTGAAAATACCTTATAATACATCGTAGTTTATCATTGAAAATTCCTATCATTGGCAATACCATATAATATGACGTAATATGCAGTGTATCATTGAAAATACCTTATACTACAACGTAATATACAGTATATCATTGAAAATACCTTATAATATATCGTAATATGTAGTTTATCATTGTAAATAACTTATAACATAACGTAATATGCAGTGTATCATTGAAAATACCTTATAATGTAACGTAATATGCAGTGTATCATTGTAAATAACTTATAATATAACGTAATATGCAGTGTATGATTGAAAATACCATGTAATATAACGTAATATACAGTGTATCTTTGAAAATACCTTATAATATAACGAAATATGCAGTGTATCATTGAAAACACCTTCTAAAATATCGTAGTTTCTCATTGAAAATACCTTATAATATAACGTAATATGCACTGTATCATTGAAAACACCATGTAATATAACGTAATATACAGTGTATCATTGAAAATACCTTATAATATTACGTAATATGCAGTGTATCATTGAAAATACCTTCTAATATATCGTAGTTTATCATTGAAAATACCTTGTAATATAACGTAATATGCAGTGTATCATTGAAAATACCTTATACTACAACGTAATATACGGTATATCATTGAAAATACCTTATAATATATCGTAATATGTAGTTTATCATTGAAAATACCTTATAATATAACGTAATATGCAGTGTATCATTGAAAATACCTTATAATATAACGTAATATGCAGTGTATCATTGGCAATACCATATAATATGACGTAATATGCAGTGTATCATTGAAAATACCTTATACTACAACGTAATATACAGTATATCATTGAAAATACCTTATAATATAACGTAATTTGCATTGTATCATTGGAAATAACTTATAATATGACGTAATATGTAGTGTATCATTGAAAATACCTTATATTATATCGTAGTTTATCATTGAAAATTCCTTATAATATAACGGAATATGCAGTGTTTCATTGCAAATAACCTTATAATATAACGTAATATGCAGTGTATCATTGGAAATAACTTATAATATAACGTAATATGCAGTGTGTCATTGAATATACCTTATAATATATCGTAGTTTATCATTGAAAACACCTTATAATATAACGTAATATACAGTGTATCATTGGCAATACCATATAATATGACGTAATATGCAGTGTATCATTGAAAATACCTTATAATATAACGTAATATGCAGTGTATCATTGAAAATACCTTATAATATAACGTAATATGCAGTGTATCATTGAAAATACCTTATAATATAACGTAATATGTAGTTTATCATTGTAAATAACTTATAACATAACGTAATATGCAGTGTATCATTGAAAATACCTTATAATGTAACGTAATATGCAGTGTATCATTGAAAACACCTTCTAATATATCGTAGTTTATCATTGAAAATTCCTATCATTGGCAATACCATATAATATGACGTAATATGCAGTGTATCATTGAAAATACCTTATACTACAACGTAATATACAGTATATCATTGAAAATACCTTATAATATATCGTAATATGTAGTTTATCATTGTAAATAACTTATAACATAACGTAATATGCAGTGTATCATTGAAAATACCTTATAATGTAACGTAATATGCAGTGTATCATTGTAAATAACTTATAATATAACGTAATATGCAGTGTATCATTGAAAATACCATGTAATATAACGTAATATACCGTGTATCTTTGAAAATACCTTATAATATAACGAAATATGCAGTGTATCATTGAAAACACCTTCTAAAATATCGTAATATGTAGTTTATCATTGTAAATAACTTATAACATAACGTAATATGCAGTGTATCATTGAAAATACCTTATAATGTAACGTAATATGCAGTGTATCATTGTAAATAACTTATAATATAACGTAATATGCAGTGTATCATTGAAAATACCATGTAATATAACGTAATATACAGTGTATCTTTGAAAATACCTTATAACATATCGTAATATGCAGTGTATCATTGAAAATACCTTGTAATATAACGTAATATACAGTGTATCTTTGAAAATACCTTATAATATAACGAAATATGCAGTGTATCATTGAAAACACCTTCTAAAATATCGTAGTTTATCATTGTAAATAACTTATAACATAACGTAATATGTACTGTATCATTGAAAATACCATGTAATATAACGTAATATACAGTGTATCATTGAAAATACCTTATAATATTACGTAATATGCAGTGTATCATTGAAAATACCTTCTAATATATCGTAGTTTATCATTGAAAATACCTTATAACATATCGTAATATGCAGTGTATCATTGAAAATGCCTTATAATATAACGTAATATGCAGTGTATCATTGAAAATACCTTATAATATAACGTAATATGCAGTGTATCATTGAAAATACCATGTAATATAACGTAATATGCAGTGTATCATTGAAAATACCTTATAATATTACGTAATATACAGTGTATCATTGAAAATACCTTATAATATAACGTAATATGCAGTGTATCAATGAAAATACCTTATAATATAACGTAATATGCAGTGTATCATTGAAAATACCGTATAACATATCGTAATATGCAGTGTATCATTGAAAATACCTTATAATATAACGTAATATGCAGTGAATCATTGAAAATACCTTATAATATAACGTAATATGCAGTGTATCATTGAAAATACCTTATACTACAACGTAATATACGGTATATCATTGAAACTACCTTATAATATATCGTAATATGTAGTTTATCATTGAAAATACCTTATAATATAACGTAATATGCAGTGTATCATTGAAAATACCTTCTAATATATCGTAGTTTATCATTGAGAATTGTTTATAATATAACGTAATATGCAGTGTATCATTGAAAATACCTTATAATATAACGTAATATGCAGTGTATCATTGAAAATACCTATTAATATATCGTAATTTGTAGTGTATCATTGATGATACCTTATAATATATCGTAATTTGTAGTGTATAATTGAAAATACCTCATAATATAACGAAATATGCAGTGTATCATTGAAAATACCTTATAATATATCGTAGTTTATCATTGAAAATACCTCATAATATAACGTAATATGCAGTGTATCATTGGAAATACCTTATAATATATCGTAGTTTATCATTGAAAATTCCTTATAATATAACGTAATATGCAGTGTATCATTGGCAATACCATATAATATGACGTAATATGCAGTGTATAATTGAAAATACCTTATAATATAACGAAATATGCAGTGTATCATTGAAAATACCTTATAATATATCGTAGTTTATCATTGAAAATACCTTATAATATAACGTAATATGCAGTGTATCATTGGAAATAACTTATAATATGACGTAATATGGAGTGTATCTTTGAAAATACCTTATAATACATCGTAGTTTATCATTGAAAATTCCTATCATTGGCAATACCATATAATATGACGTAATATGCAGTGTATCATTGAAAATACCTTATACTACAACGTAATATACAGTATATCATTGAAAATACCTTATAATATATCGTAATATGTAGTTTATCATTGTAAATAACTTATAACATAACGTAATATGCAGTGTATCATTGAAAATACCTTATAATGTAACGTAATATGCAGTGTATCATTGTAAATAACTTATAATATAACGTAATATGCAGTGTATGATTGAAAATACCATGTAATATAACGTAATATACAGTGTATCTTTGAAAATACCTTATAATATAACGAAATATGCAGTGTATCATTGAAAACACCTTCTAAAATATCGTAGTTTCTCATTGAAAATACCTTATAATATAACGTAATATGCACTGTATCATTGAAAATACCATGTAATATAACGTAATATACAGTGTATCATTGAAAATACCTTATAATATTACGTAATATGCAGTGTATCATTGAAAATACCTTCTAATATATCGTAGTTTATCATTGAAAATACCTTATAATATAACGTAATATGCAGTGTATCATTGAAAATACCTTATACTACAACGTAATATACGGTATATCATTGAAAATACCTTATAATATATCGTAATATGTAGTTTATCATTGAAAATACCTTATAATATAACGTAATATGCAGTGTATCATTGAAAATACCTTATAATATAACGTAATATGCAGTGTATCATTGGCAATACCATATAATATGACGTAATATGCAGTGTATCATTGATAATACCTTATACTACAACGTAATATACAGTATATCATTGAAAATACCTTATAATATAACGTAATTTGCATTGTATCATTGGAAATAACTTATAATATGTCGTAATACGTAGTGTATCATTGAAAATACCTTATATTATATCGTAGTTTATCATTGAAAATTCCTTATAATATAACGGAATATGCAGTGTTTCATTGCAAATAACCTTATAATATAACGTAATATGCAGTGTATCATTGGAAATAACTTATAATATAACGTAATATGCAGTGTGTCATTGAATATACCTTATAATATATCGTAGTTTATCATTGAAAACACCTTATAATATAACGTAATATACAGTGTATCATTGGCAATACCATATAATATGACGTAATATGCAGTGTATCATTGAAAATACCTTATAATATAACGTAATATGCAGTGTATCATTGAAAATACCTTATAATATAACGTAATATGCAGTGTGTCATTGAATATACCTTCTAATATATCGTAGTTTATCATTGAAAACACCTTATAATATAATGTAATATGCAGTGTATCATTGAAAATACCTTATAATATAACGTAATATGCAGTGTATCATTGAAAATACCTTATATTATATCGTAATTTGTAGTTTATCATTGAAGATACCTTATAATATATCGTAATTTGTAGTTTATCATTGCAAATAACCTTATAATATAAGGTAATATGCAGTGTATCATTGACAATTCCTTATAATATAACGTAATATGCAGTGCATCATTGAAAATACCTTATACTACAACGTAATATACAGTATATCATTGAAAATTCCTTATAATATAACGTAATATGCAGTGTATCATTGGCAATACCATATAATATGACGTAATATGCAGTGTATAATTGAAAATACCTTATAATATAACGAAATATGCAGTGTATCATTGAAAATACCTTATAATATATCGTAGTTTATCATTGAAAATACCTTATAATATAACGTAATATGCAGTGTATCATTGAAAATACCTTATAATATAACGTAATATGCAGTGTATCATTGGCAATACCATATAATATGACGTAATATGCAGTGTATCATTGATAATACCTTATACTACAACGTAATATACAGTATATCATTGAAAATACCTTATAATATAACGTAATTTGCATTGTATCATTGGAAATAACTTATAATATGACGTAATATGTAGTGTATCATTGAAAATACCTTATATTATATCGTAGTTTATCATTGAAAATTCCTTATAATATAACGGAATATGCAGTGTTTCATTGCAAATAACCTTATAATATAACGTAATATGCAGTGTATCATTGGAAATAACTTATAATATAACGTAATATGCAGTGTGTCATTGAATATACCTTATAATATATCGTAGTTTATCATTGAAAACACCTTATAATATAACGTAATATACAGTGTATCATTGGCAATACCATATAATATGACGTAATATGCAGTGTATCATTGAAAATACCTTATAATATAACGTAATATGCAGTGTATCATTGAAAATACCTTATAATATAACGTAATATGCAGTGTGTCATTGAATATACCTTATAATATATCGTAGTTTATCATTGAAAACACCTTATAATATAATGTAATATGCAGTGTATCATTGAGAATACCTTATAATATAACGTAATATGCAGTGTATCATTGAAAATACCTTATATTATATCGTAATTTGTAGTTTATCATTGAAGATACCTTATAATATATCGTAATTTGTAGTTTATCATTGCAAATAACCTTATAATATAAGGTAATATGCAGTGTATCATTGACAATTCCTTATAATATAACGTAATATGCAGTGCATCATTGAAAATACCTTATACTACAACGTAATATACAGTATATCATTGAAAATACCTTATAATATAACGTAATATGCAGTGTATCATTGGCAATACCATATAATATGACGTAATATGCAGTGTATAATTGAAAATACCTTATAATATAACGAAATATGCAGTGTATCATTGAAAATACCTTATAATATATCGTAGTTTATCATTGAAAATACCTTATAATATAACGTAATATGCAGTGTATCATTGGAAATAACTTATAATATGACGTAATATGGAGTGTATCTTTGAAAATACCTTATAATATATCGTAGTTTATCATTGAAAATTCCTATCATTGGCAATACCATATAATATGACGTAATATGCAGTGTATCATTGAAAATACCTTATACTACAACGTAATATACAGTATATCATTGAAAATACCTTATAATATATCGTAATATGTAGTTTATCATTGTAAATAACTTATAACATAACGTAATATGCAGTGTATCATTGAAAATACCTTATAATGTAACGTAATATGCAGTGTATCATTGTAAATAACTTATAATATAACGTAATATGCAGTGTATCATTGAAAATACCATGTAATATAACGTAATATACAGTGTATCTTTGAAAATACCTTATAATATAACGAAATATGCAGTGTATCATTGAAAACACCTTCTAAAATATCGTAGTTTCTCATTGAAAATACCTTATAATATAACGTAATATGCACTGTATCATTGAAAATACCATGTCATATAACGTAATATACAGTGTATCATTGAAAATACCTTATAATATTACGTAATATGCAGTGTATCATTGAAAATACCTTCTAATATATCGTAGTTTATCATTGAAAATACCTTATAACATATCGTAATATGCAGTGAATCATTGAAAATACCATGTAATATATAACGTAATATACAGTGTATCATTGGAAATAACTTATAATATGACGTAATATGGAGTGTATCTTTGAAAATACCTTATAATATATCGTAGTTTATCATTGAAAATTCCTATCATTGGCAATACCATATAATATGACGTAATATGCAGTGTATCATTGAAAATACCTTATACTACAACGTAATATACAGTATATCATTGAAAATACCTTATAATATATCGTAATATGTAGTTTATCATTGTAAATACCTTATAACATAACGTAATATGCAGTGTATCATTGGAAATAACTTATAATATGACGTAATATGGAGTGTATCATTGAAAATACCTTATAATATATCGTAGTTTATCATTGAAAATTCCTATCATTGGCAATACCATATAATATGACGTAATATGCAGTGTATCATTGAAAATACCTTATACTACAACGTAATATACAGTATATCATTGAAAATACCTTATAATGTAACGTAATATGCAGTGTATCATTGTAAATAACTTATAATATGACGTAATATGCAGTGTACCATTGAAAATACCATGTAATATAACGTAATATGCAGTGTATCATTGTAAATAACTTATAATATGACGTAATATGCAGTGTATCATTGAAAATACCATGTAATATAACGTAATATACAGTGTATCTTTGAAAATACCTTATAATATAACGAAATATGCAGTGTATCATTGAAAACACCTTCTAAAATATCGTAGTTTCTCATTGAAAAACCTTATAACATACCGTAATATGCAGTGTATCATTGAAAATACCTTATAATGTAACGTAATATGCAGTGTATCATTGAAAATACCTTATAATGTAACGTAATATGCAGTGTATCATTGAAAATACCTTATAATATATCGTAATTTGTAGTGTATCATTGAAAATACCTTGTAATATAACGTAATATGCAGTGTATCATTGAAAATACCTTATACTACAACGTAATATACGGTATATCATTGAAAATACCTTATAATATATCGTAATATGTAGTTTATCATTGAAAATACCTTATAATATAACGTAATATGCAGTGTATCATTGAAAATACCTTATAATATAACGTAATATGCAGTGTATCATTGGCAATACCATATAATATGACGTAATATGCAGTGTATCATTGAAAATACCTTATAATATAACGTAATATGCAGTGTATCATTGAAAATACCTTATAATATAACGTAATATGCAGTGTGTCATTGAATATACCTTCTAATATATCGTAGTTTATCATTGAAAACACCTTATAATATAATGTAATATGCAGTGTATCATTGAGAATACCTTATAATATAACGTAATATGCAGTGTATCATTGAAAATACCTTATATTATATCGTAATTTGTAGTTTATCATTGAAGATACCTTATAATATATCGTAATTTGTAGTTTATCATTGCAAATAACCTTATAATATAAGGTAATATGCAGTGTATCATTGACAATTCCTTATAATATAACGTAATATGCAGTGCATCATTGAAAATACCTTATACTACAACGTAATATACAGTATATCATTGAAAATACCTTATAATATATCGTAATATGTAGTATATCATTGAAAATACCTTATAATATAACGTAATTTGCATTGTATCATTGGAAATAACTTATAATATGACGTAATATGTAGTGTATCATTGAAAATACCTTATATTATATCGTAGTTTATCATTGAAAATTCCTTATAATATAACGGAATATGCAGTGTTTCATTGCAAATAACCTTATAATATAACGTAATATGCAGTGTATCATTGAAAATACCTTATAATATAACGTAATATGCAGTGTGTCATTGAATATACCTTATAATATATCGTAGTTTATCATTGAAAACACCTTATAATATAACGTAATATACAGTGTATCATTGGCAATACCATATAATATGACGTAATATGCAGTGTATCATTGAAAATACCTTATAATATAACGTAATATGCAGTGTATCATTGAAAATACCTTATAATATAACGTAATATGCAGTGTGTCATTGAATATACCTTCTAATATATCGTAGTTTATCATTGAAAACACCTTATAATATAATGTAATATGCAGTGTATCATTGAGAATACCTTATAATATAACGTAATATGCAGTGTATCATTGAAAATACCTTATATTATATCGTAATTTGTAGTTTATCATTGAAGATACCTTATAATATATCGTAATTTGTAGTTTATCATTGCAAATAACCTTATAATATAACGTAATATGCAGTGTATCATTGACAATTCCTTATAATATAACGTAATATGCAGTGCATCATTGAAAATACCTTATACTACAACGTAATATGCAGTGTATCATTGAAAATTCCTTATAATATAACGTAATATGCAGTGTATCATTGGCAATACCATATAATATGACGTAATATGCAGTGTATAATTGAAAATACCTTATAATATAACGAAATATGCAGTGTATCATTGAAAATACCTTATAATATATCGTAGTTTATCATTGAAAATACCTTATAATATAACGTAATATGCAGTGTATCATTGGAAATAACTTATAATATGACGTAATATGGAGTGTATCTTTGAAAATACCTTATAATATATCGTAGTTTATCATTGAAAATTCCTATCATTGGCAATACCATATAATATGACGTAATATGCAGTGTATCATTGAAAATACCTTATACTACAACGTAATATACAGTATATCATTGAAAATACCTTATAATATATCGTAATATGTAGTTTATCATTGTAAATAACTTATAACATAACGTAATATGCAGTGTATCATTGAAAATACCTTATAATGTAACGTAATATGCAGTGTATCATTGTAAATAACTTATAATATAACGTAATATGCAGTGTATCATTGAAAATACCATGTAATATAACGTAATATACAGTGTATCTTTGAAAATACCTTATAATATAACGAAATATGCAGTGTATCATTGAAAACACCTTCTAAAATATCGTAGTTTCTCATTGAAAATACCTTATAATATAACGTAATATGCACTGTATCATTGAAAATACCATGTCATATAACGTAATATACAGTGTATCATTGAAAATACCTTATAATATTACGTAATATGCAGTGTATCATTGAAAATACCTTCTAATATATCGTAGTTTATCATTGAAAATACCTTATAACATATCGTAATATGCAGTGAATCATTGAAAATACCATGTAATATATAACGTAATATACAGTGTATCATTGGAAATAACTTATAATATGACGTAATATGGAGTGTATCTTTGAAAATACCTTATAATATATCGTAGTTTATCATTGAAAATTCCTATCATTGGCAATACCATATAATATGACGTAATATGCAGTGTATCATTGAAAATACCTTATACTACAACGTAATATACAGTATATCATTGAAAATACCTCATAATATATCGTAATATGTAGTTTATCATTGTAAATACCTTATAACATAACGTAATATGCAGTGTATCATTGGAAATAACTTATAATATGACGTAATATGGAGTGTATCATTGAAAATACCTTATAATATATCGTAGTTTATCATTGAAAATTCCTATCATTGGCAATACCATATAATATGACGTAATATGCAGTGTATCATTGAAAATACCTTATACTACAACGTAATATACAGTATATCATTGAAAATACCTTATAATGTAACGTAATATGCAGTGTATCATTGTAAATAACTTATAATATGACGTAATATGCAGTGTACCATTGAAAATACCATGTAATATAACGTAATATGCAGTGTATCATTGTAAATAACTTATAATATGACGTAATATGCAGTGTATCATTGAAAATACCATGTAATATAACGTAATATACAGTGTATCTTTGAAAATACCTTATAATATAACGAAATATGCAGTGTATCATTGAAAACACCTTCTAAAATATCGTAGTTTCTCATTGAAAAACCTTATAACATACCGTAATATGCAGTGTATCATTGAAAATACCTTATAATGTAACGTAATATGCAGTGTATCATTGAAAATACCTTATAATGTAACGTAATATGCAGTGTATCATTGAAAATACCTTATAATATATCGTAATTTGTAGTGTATCATTGAAAATACCTTGTAATATAACGTAATATGCAGTGTATCATTGAAAATACCTTATACTACAACGTAATATACGGTATATCATTGAAAATACCTTATAATATATCGTAATATGTAGTTTATCATTGAAAATACCTTATAATATAACGTAATATGCAGTGTATCATTGAAAATACCTTATAATATAACGTAATATGCAGTGTATCATTGGCAATACCATATAATATGACGTAATATGCAGTGTATCATTGAAAATACCTTATAATATAACGTAATATGCAGTGTATCATTGAAAATACCTTATAATATAACGTAATATGCAGTGTGTCATTGAATATACCTTCTAATATATCGTAGTTTATCATTGAAAACACCTTATAATATAATGTAATATGCAGTGTATCATTGAAAATACCTTATAATATAACGTAATATGCAGTGTATCATTGAAAATACCTTATATTATATCGTAATTTGTAGTTTATCATTGAAGATACCTTATAATATATCGTAATTTGTAGTTTATCATTGCAAATAACCTTATAATATAAGGTAATATGCAGTGTATCATTGACAATTCCTTATAATATAACGTAATATGCAGTGCATCATTGAAAATACCTTATACTACAACGTAATATACAGTATATCATTGAAAATACCTTATAATATATCGTAATATGTAGTATATCATTGAAAATACCTTATAATATAACGTAATTTGCATTGTATCATTGGAAATAACTTATAATATGACGTAATATGTAGTGTATCATTGAAAATACCTTATATTATATCGTAGTTTATCATTGAAAATTCCTTATAATATAACGGAATATGCAGTGTTTCATTGCAAATAACCTTATAATATAACGTAATATGCAGTGTAT
Organism: Lasioglossum lativentre; assembly: GCA_916610255.1. NCBI lineage: Eukaryota > Metazoa > Arthropoda > Insecta > Hymenoptera > Halictidae > Lasioglossum > Lasioglossum lativentre. The sequence continues at coordinate 58,886 of CAKAJI010000822.1, read as the reverse complement.
CATTGGAAATAACTTATAATATAACGTAATATGCAGTGTGTCATTGAATATACCTTATAATATATCGTAGTTTATCATTGAAAACACCTTATAATATAACGTAATATACAGTGTATCATTGGCAATACCATATAATATGACGTAATATGCAGTGTATCATTGAAAATACCTTATAATATAACGTAATATGCAGTGTATCATTGAAAATACCTTATAATATAACGTAATATGCAGTGTGTCATTGAATATACCTTCTAATATATCGTAGTTTATCATTGAAAACACCTTATAATATAATGTAATATGCAGTGTATCATTGAAAATACCTTATAATATAACGTAATATGCAGTGTATCATTGAAAATACCTTATATTATATCGTAATTTGTAGTTTATCATTGAAGATACCTTATAATATATCGTAATTTGTAGTTTATCATTGCAAATAACCTTATAATATAAGGTAATATGCAGTGTATCATTGACAATTCCTTATAATATAACGTAATATGCAGTGCATCATTGAAAATACCTTATACTACAACGTAATATACAGTATATCATTGAAAATACCTTATAATATATCGTAATATGTAGTTTATCATTGTAAATACCTTATAACGTAACGTAATTTGCATTGTATCATTGGCAATACCATCTAATATGACGTAATATGCAGTGTATCATTGAAAATACCTTATACTACAACGTAATATACAGTATATCATTGAAAATACCTTATAATATATCGTAATATGTAGTTTATCATTGTAAATACCTTATAACATAACGTAATTTGCATTGTATCATTGGAAATAACTTATAATATGACGTAATATGTAGTGTATCATTGGAAATACCTTATATTATATCGTAATTTGTAGTTTATCATTGAAGATACCTTATAATATATCGTAATTTGTAGTTTATCATTGAAAATACCTTATAATATATCGTAATTTGTAGTGTATCATTGAAAATACCTTATAATATAACGTAATATGCAGTGTATCATTGAAAACACCTTATAATAAAACGTAATATGCAGTGTATCATTGAAAATGCCTTATAATATAACGAAATATGCAGTGTATCATTGAAAATACCTTATAGTATATCGTAGTTTATCATTGAAAATACCTTATAATATAACGTAATTTGCATTGTATCATTGGAAATAACTTATAATATGACGGAATATGTAGTGTATCATTGAAAATACCTTTTAATATAACGTAACATACAGTGTTTCAATGCAAATAACCTTATAATATAACGTAATATGCAGTGTATCATTGGCAATACCATCTAATATGACGTAATATGCAGTGTATCATTGAAAATACCTTATACTACAACGTAATATACAGTATATCATTGAAAATACCTTATAATATATCGTAATATGTAGTTTATCATTGGAAATACCTTATAATATAACGTAATATGCAGTGTATCGTTGGCAATATTATCCAATATGACGTAATATGCAGTGTATCATTGAAAATACCTTATACTACAACGTAATATACAGTATATCATTGAAAATTCCTTATAATATGACGTAATATGCAGTGTATCATTGAAAATACCTTCTAATATATCGTATTTTATTAATGAGAATTCCTTATAATATAACGTAATATGCAGTGTATCATTGAGAATACCTTATAATATTACGTAATATGCAGTGTATCATTGAAAATACCTTATAATATATCGTAATTTGTAGTGTATCATTGAAGATACCTTGTAATATATCGTAATTTGTAGTTTATCATTGAAAATACCTTATAATATATCGTAATTTGTAGTGTATCATTGAAAATACCTTATAATAAAACGTAATATGCAGTGTATCATTGAAAATGCCTTATAATATAACGAAATATGCAGTGTATCATTGAAAATACATTATAATATATCGTAGTTTATCATTGAAAATACCTTATAATATAACGTAATTTGCATTGTATCATTGGAAATAACTTATAATATGACGTAATAAGTAGTGTATCATTGAAAATACCTTATATTATATCGTAGTTTATCATTGAAAATTCCTTATAATATAACGTAATATGCAGTGTTTCATTGCAAATAACCTTATAATATAACGTAATATGCACTGTATCATTGAAAATACCATGTAATATAACGTAATATACAGTGTATCATTGAAAATACCTTATAATATTACGTAATATGCAGTGTATCATTGTAAATAACTTATAATATGACGTAATATGCAGTGTACCATTGAAAATACCATGTAATATAACGTAATATGCAGTGTATCATTGTAAATAACTTATAATATGACGTAATATGCAGTGTATCATTGAAAATACCATGTAATATAACGTAATATACAGTGTATCTTTGAAAATACCTTATAATATAACGAAATATGCAGTGTATCATTGAAAACACCTTCTAAAATATCGTAGTTTCTCATTGAAAAACCTTATAACATACCGTAATATGCAGTGTATCATTGAAAATACCTTATAATGTAACGTAATATGCAGTGTATCATTGAAAATACCTTATAATGTAACGTAATATGCAGTGTATCATTGAAAATACCTTATAATATATCGTAATTTGTAGTGTATCATTGAAAATACCTTGTAATATAACGTAATATGCAGTGTATCATTGAAAATACCTTATACTACAACGTAATATACGGTATATCATTGAAAATACCTTATAATATATCGTAATATGTAGTTTATCATTGAAAATACCTTATAATATAACGTAATATGCAGTGTATCATTGAAAATACCTTATAATATAACGTAATATGCAGTGTATCATTGGCAATACCATATAATATGACGTAATATGCAGTGTATCATTGATAATACCTTATACTACAACGTAATATACAGTATATCATTGAAAATACCTTATAATATAACGTAATTTGCATTGTATCATTGGAAATAACTTATAATATGACGTAATATGTAGTGTATCATTGAAAATACCTTATATTATATCGTAGTTTATCATTGAAAATTCCTTATAATATAACGGAATATGCAGTGTTTCATTGCAAATAACCTTATAATATAACGTAATATGCAGTGTATCATTGGAAATAACTTATAATATAACGTAATATGCAGTGTGTCATTGAATATACCTTATAATATATCGTAGTTTATCATTGAAAACACCTTATAATATAACGTAATATACAGTGTATCATTGGCAATACCATATAATATGACGTAATATGCAGTGTATCATTGAAAATACCTTATAATATAACGTAATATGCAGTGTATCATTGAAAATACCTTATAATATAACGTAATATGCAGTGTGTCATTGAATATACCTTCTAATATATCGTAGTTTATCATCGAAAACACCTTATAATATAATGTAATATGCAGTGTATCATTGAGAATACCTTATAATATAACGTAATATGCAGTGTATCATTGAAAATACCTTATATTATATCGTAATTTGTAGTTTATCATTGAAGATACCTTATAATATATCGTAATTTGTAGTTTATCATTGCAAATAACCTTATAATATAAGGTAATATGCAGTGTATCATTGACAATTCCTTATAATATAACGTAATATGCAGTGCATCATTGAAAATACCTTATACTACAACGTAATATACAGTATATCATTGAAAATACCTTATAATATATCGTAATATGTAGTTTATCATTGTAAATACCTTATAACATAACGTAATTTGCATTGTATCATTGGCAATACCATCTAATATGACGTAATATGCAGTGTATCATTGAAAATACCTTATACTACAACGTAATATACAGTATATCATTGAAAATACCTTATAATATATCGTAATATGTAGTTTAGCATTGTAAATACCTTATAACATAACGTAATTTGCATTGTATCATTGGAAATAACTTATAATATGACGTAATATGTAGTGTATCATTGGAAATACCTTATATTATATCGTAATTTGTAGTTTATCATTGAAGATACCTTATAATATATCGTAATTTGTAGTTTATCATTGAAAATACCTTATAATATATCGTAATTTGTAGTGTATCATTGAAAATACCTTATAATATAACGTAATATGCAGTGTATCATTGAAAACACCTTATAATAAAACGTAATATGCAGTGTATCATTGAAAATGCCTTATAATATAACGAAATATGCAGTGTATCATTGAAAATACCTTATAGTATATCGTAGTTTATCATTGAAAATACCTTATAATATAACGTAATTTGCATTGTATCATTGGAAATAACTTATAATATGACGTAATATGTAGTGTATCATTGAAAATACCTTATATTATATCATAGTTCATCATTGAAAATTCCTTATAATATAACGTAATATGCAGTGTTTCATTGCAAATAACCTTATAATATAACGTAATATGCAGTGTATCATTGAAAATTCCTTATAATATAACGTAATATGCAGTGCATCATTGAAAATACCTTTTAATATAACGTAACATACAGTGTTTCAATGCAAATAACCTTATAATATAACGTAATATGCAGTGTATCATTGGCAATACCATCTAATATGACGTAATATGCAGTGTATCATTGAAAATACCTTATACTACAACGTAATATACAGTATATCATTGAAAATACCTTATAATATATCGTAATATGTAGTTTATCATTGGAAATACCTTATAATATAACGTAATATGCAGTGTATCGTTGGCAATATTATCCAATATGACGTAATATGCAGTGTATCATTGAAAATACCTTATACTACAACGTAATATACAGTATATCATTGAAAATACCTTATAATATATCGTAATATGTAGTTTATCATTGTAAATACCTTATAACATAACGTAATTTGCATTGTATCATTGGAAATAACTTATAATATAACGTAATATGCAGTGTATCATTGAGAATACCTTATAATATAACGTAATATGCAGTGTATCATTGAAAATACCTGATAATATATCGTAATTTGTAGTGTATCATTGAAAATACCTTATAATATAACGTAATATGCAGTGTATCATTGAAAATACCTTATAATATGACGTAATATGCACTGTATCATTGAAAATACCTTCTAATATATCGTATTTTATTAATGAGAATTCCTTATAATATAACGTAATATGCAGTGTATCATTGAGAATACCTTATAATATAACGTAATATGCAGTGTATCGTTGGCAATATTATCCAATATGACGTAATATGCAGTGTATCATTGAAAATACCTTATACTACAACGTAATATACAGAATATCATTGAAAATACCTTATAATATATCGTAATATGTAGTTTATCATTGTAAATACCTTATAACATAACGTAATTTGCATTGTATCATTGGAAATAACTTATAATATGTCGTAATATGTAGTGTATCATTGGAAATACCTTATATTATATCGTAGTTTATCATTGAAAATTCCTTATAATATAACGTAATATGCAGTGTTTCATTGCAAATAACCTTATAATATAACGTAATATGCAGTGTATCATTGAAAATTCCTTATAATATGACGTAATATGCAGTGTATCATTGAAAATACCTTATAATATATCGTATTTTATTAATGAGAATTCCTTATAATATAACGTAATATGCAGTGTATCATTGAGAATACCTTATAATATTACGTAATATGCAGTTTATCATTGAAAATACCTTATAATATAACGTAATTTGCATTGTATCATTGGAAATAACTTATAATATGACGTAATAAGTAGTGTATCATTGAAAATACCTTATATTATATCGTAGTTTATCATTGAAAATTCCTTATAATATAACGTAATATGCAGTGTTTCATTGCAAATAACCTTATAATATAACGTAATATGCAGTGTATCATTGAAAATTCCTTATAATATGACGTAATATGCACTGTATCATTGAAAATACCTTCTAATATATCGTATTTTATTAATGAGAATTCCTTATAATATAACGTAATATGCAGTGTATCATTGAGAATACCTTATAATATAACGTAATATGCAGTGTATCATTGAAAATACCTGATAATATATCGTAATTTGTAGTGTATCATTGAAAATACCTTATAATATAACGTAATATGCAGTGTATCATTGAAAATACCTTATAATATGACGTAATATGCACTGTATCATTGAAAATACCTTCTAATATATCGTATTTTATTAATGAGAATTCCTTATAATATAACGTAATATGCAGTGTATCATTGAGAATACCTTATAATATAACGTAATATGCAGTGTATCGTTGGCAATATTATCCAATATGACGTAATATGCAGTGTATCATTGAAAATACCTTATACTACAACGTAATATACAGTATATCATTGAAAATACCTTATAATATATCGTAATATGTAGTTTATCATTGTAAATACCTTATAACATAACGTAATTTGCATTGTATCATTGGAAATAACTTATAATATGTCGTAATATGTAGTGTATCATTGGAAATACCTTATATTATATCGTAGTTTATCATTGAAAATTCCTTATAATATAACGTAATATGCAGTGTTTCATTGCAAATAACCTTATAATATAACGTAATATGCAGTGTATCATTGAAAATTCCTTATAATATGACGTAATAAGTAGTGTATCATTGAAAATACCTTATATTATATCGTAGTTTATCATTGAAAATTCCTTATAATATAACGTAATATGCAGTGTTTCATTGCAAATAACCTTATAATATAACGTAATATGCAGTGTATCATTGAAAATTCCTTATAATATGACGTAATATGCACTGTATCATTGAAAATACCTTCTAATATATCGTATTTTATTAATGAGAATTCCTTATAATATAACGTAATATGCAGTGTATCATTGAGAATACCTTATAATATAACGTAATATGCAGTGTATCATTGAAAATACCTGATAATATATGGTAATTTGTAGTGTATCATTGAAAATACCTTATAATATAACGTAATATGCAGTGTATCATTGAAAATACCTTATAATATGACGTAATATGCACTGTATCATTGAAAATACCTTCTAATATATCGTATTTTATTAATGAGAATTCCTTATAATATAACGTAATATGCAGTGTATCATTGAGAATACCTTATAATATAACGTAATATGCAGTGTATCGTTGGCAATATTATCCAATATGACGTAATATGCAGTGTATCATTGAAAATACCTTATACTACAACGTAATATACAGTATATCATTGAAAATACCTTATAATATATCGTAATATGTAGTTTATCATTGTAAATACCTTATAACATAACGTAATTTGCATTGTATCATTGGAAATAACTTATAATATGTCGTAATATGTAGTGTATCATTGGAAATACCTTATATTATATCGTAGTTTATCATTGAAAATTCCTTATAATATAACGTAATATGCAGTGTTTCATTGCAAATAACCTTATAATATAACGTAATATGCAGTGTATCATTGAAAATTCCTTATAATATGACGTAATATGCAGTGTATCATTGAAAATACCTTCTAATATATCGTATTTTATTAATGAGAATTCCTTATAATATAACGTAATATGCAGTGTATCATTGAGAATACCTTATAATATTACGTAATATGCAGTGTATCATTGAAAATACCTTAAAATATATCGTAATTTGTAGTGTATTATTGAAGATACCTTATAATATATCGTAATTTGTAGTTTATCATTGAAAATACCTTATAATATATCGTAATTTGTAGTGTATCATTGAAAATACCTTATAATAAAACGTAATATGCAGTGTATCATTGAAAATACCTTATAATATAACGTAATTTGCATTGTATCATTGGAAATAACTTATAATATGACGTAATAAGTAGTGTATCATTGAAAATACCTTATATTATATCGTAGTTTATCATTGAAAATTACTTATAATATAACGTAATATGCAGTGTTTCATTGCAAATAACCTTATAATATAACGTAATATGCAGTGTATCATTGAAAATTCCTTATAATATGACGTAATATGCACTGTATCATTGAAAATACCTTCTAATATATCGTATTTTATTAATGAGAATTCCTTATAATATAACGTAATATGCAGTGTATCATTGAGAATACCTTATAATATAACGTAATATGCAGTGTATCATTGAAAATACCTGATAATATATCGTAATTTGTAGTGTATCATTGAAAATACCTTATAATATAACGTAATATGCAGTGTATCATTGAAAATACCTTATAATAAAACGTAATATGCAGTGTATCATTGAAAATGCCTTATAATATAACGAAATATGCAGTGTATCATTGAAAATACCTTATAATATGACGTAATATGCACTGTATCATTGAAAATACCTTCTAATATATCGTATTTTATTAATGAGAATTCCTTATAATATAACGTAATATGCAGTGTATCATTGAGAATACCTTATAATATAACGTAATATGCAGTGTATCATTGAAGATACCTTATAATATATCGTAATTTGTAGTTTATCATTGAAAATACCTTAAAATATATCGTAATATGCAGTGTATCATTGAAAATACCTTATAATAAAACGTAATATGCAGTGTATCATTGAAAATGCCTTATAATATAACGAAATATGCAGTGTATCATTGAAAATACCTTATAATATATCGTAGTTTATCATTGAAAATACCTTATAATATAACGTAATTTGCATTGTATCATTGGAAATAACTTATAATATGACGTAATATGTAGTGTATCATTGAAAATACCTTATATTATATCGTAGTTTATCATTGAAAATTCCTTATAATATAACGTAATATGCAGTGTTTCATTGCAAATAACCTTATAATATAAAGTAATATGCAGTGTATCATTGAAAATTCCTTATAATATGACGTAATATGCACTGTATCATTGAAAATACCTTCTAATATATCGTATTTTATTAATGAGAATTCCTTATAATATAACGTAATATGCAGTGTATCATTGAGAATACCTTATAATATAACGTAATATGCAGTGTATCATTGAAAATACCTGATAATATATCGTAATTTGTAGTGTATCATTGAAAATACCTTATAATATAACGTAATATGCAGTGTATCATTGAAAATACCTTATAATATGACGTAATATGCACTGTATCATTGAAAATACCTTCTAATATATCGTATTTTATTAATGAGAATTCCTTATAATATAACGTAATATGCAGTGTATCATTGAGAATACCTTATAATATAACGTAATATGCAGTGTTTCATTGCAAATAACCTTATAATATAACGTAATATGCAGTGTATCATTGAAAATTCCTTATAATATGACGTAATAAGTAGTGTATCATTGAAAATACCTTATATTATATCGTAGTTTATCATTGAAAATTCCTTATAATATAACGTAATATGCAGTGTTTCATTGCAAATAACCTTATAATATAACGTAATATGCAGTGTATCATTGAAAATTCCTTATAATATGACGTAATATGCACTGTATCATTGAAAATACCTTCTAATATATCGTATTTTATTAATGAGAATTCCTTATAATATAACGTAATATGCAGTGTATCATTGAGAATACCTTATAATATAACGTAATATGCAGTGTATCATTGAAAATACCTGATAATATATGGTAATTTGTAGTGTATCATTGAAAATACCTTATAATATAACGTAATATGCAGTGTATCATTGAAAATACCTTATAATATGACGTAATATGCAGTGTATCATTGAAAATACCTTCTAATATATCGTATTTTATTAATGAGAATTCCTTATAATATAACGTAATATGCAGTGTATCATTGAGAATACCTTATAATATAACGTAATATGCAGTGTATCGTTGGCAATATTATCCAATATGACGTAATATGCAGTGTATCATTGAAAATACCTTATACTACAACGTAATATACAGTATATCATTGAAAATACCTTATAATATATCGTAATATGTAGTTTATCATTGTAAATACCTTATAACATAACGTAATTTGCATTGTATCATTGGAAATAACTTATAATATGTCGTAATATGTAGTGTATCATTGGAAATACCTTATATTATATCGTAGTTTATCATTGAAAATTCCTTATAATATAACGTAATATGCAGTGTTTCATTGCAAATAACCTTATAATATAACGTAATATGCAGTGTATCATTGAAAATTCCTTATAATATGACGTAATATGCAGTGTATCATGGAAATACCTTCTAATATATCGTAGTTTATTAATGAGAATTCCTTATAATATAACGTAATATGCAGTATGTCATTGAGAATACCTTATAATATAACGTAATATGCAGTGTATCATTGAAAATACCTTATTACATATCGTAATATGCAGTGTATCATTGAAAATACCTTATAATATAACGTAATATGCAGTGTATCATTGAAAATACCTTATAACATATCCTAATATGCAGTGTATCATAGAAAATACCTTATAATATAGCGTAATATGCAGTGTATCATTGAAAATACCTTATAATATAGCGTAATATGCAGTGTATCATTGAAAATACCTTATAATATAACGTAATATGCAGTGTATCATTGAAAATACCTTATAATATAACGTAATATGCAGTGTATCATTGAAAATACCTTATAATATAACGTAATATGCAGTGTATCATTGAAAATACCTTATAACATATCCTAATATGCAGTGTATCAATGAAAATACCATGTAATATAACGTAATATGCAGTGTATCATTGCAAATACCTTATTACATATCGTAATATGCAGTGTATCATTGAAAATACCATATAATATAACGTAATATGCAGTGTATCATTGAAAATACCTTATAACATATCCTAATATGCAGTGTATCATAGAAAATACCTTATAATATAACGTAATATGCAGTGTATCATTGAAAATACATTATAATATATCGTAGTTTATCATTGAAAATACCTTATAATATAACGTAATTTGCATTGTATCATTGGAAATAACTTATAATATGACGTAATAAGTAGTGTATCATTGAAAATACCTTATATTATATCGTAGTTTATCAATGAAAATTCCTTATAATATAACGTAATATGCAGTGTTTCATTGCAAATAACCTTATAATATAACGTAATATGCAGTGTATCATTGAAAATTCCTTATAATATGACGTAATATGCACTGTATCATTGAAAATACCTTCTAATATATCGTATTTTATTAATGAGAATTCCTTATAATATTACGTAATATGCAGTGTATCATTGAGAATTCCTTATAATATAACGTAATTTGTAGTGTATCATTGAAGGTACCTTATAATATATCGTAATTTGTAGTGTATAATTGAAAATACCTTATAATATGACGTAAGATGTAGTGTATCATTGAAAATACCTTATATTATATCGTAGTTTATCATTGAAAATTCCTTATAATATAACGTAATATGCAGTGTATCATTGAAAATACCTTATAATATAACGTAATATGTAGTTTATCATTGTAAATACCTTATAACATAACGTAATTTGCATTGTATCATTGGAAATAACTTATAATATGTCGTAATATGTAGTGTATCATTGGAAATACCTTATATTATATCGTAGTTTATCATTGAAAATTCCTTATAATATAACGTAATATGCAGTGTTTCATTGCAAATAACCTTATAATATAACGTAATATGCAATGTATCATTGAAAATTCCTTATAATATGACGTAATATGCAGTGTATCATTGAAAATACCTTCTAATATATCGTATTTTATTAATGAGAATTCCTTATAATATAACGTAATATGCAGTGTATCATTGAGAATACCTTATAATATTACGTAATATGCAGTGTATCATTGAAAATACCTTAAAATATATCGTAATTTGTAGTGTATTATTGAAGATACCTTATAATATATCGTAATTTGTAGTTTATCATTGAAAATACCTTATAATATATCGTAATTTGTAGTGTATCATTGAAAATACCTTATAATAAAACGTAATATGCAGTGTATCATTGAAAATACCTTATAATATAACGTAATTTGCATTGTATCATTGGAAATAACTTATAATATGACGTAATAAGTAGTGTATCATTGAAAATACCTTATATTATATCGTAGTTTATCATTGAAAATTCCTTATAATATAACGTAATATGCAGTGTTTCATTGCAAATAACCTTATAATATAACGTAATATGCAGTGTATCATTGAAAATTCCTTATAATATGACGTAATATGCACTGTATCATTGAAAATACCTTCTAATATATCGTATTTTATTAATGAGAATTCCTTATAATATAACGTAATATGCAGTGTATCATTGAGAATACCTTATAATATAACGTAATATGCAGTGTATCATTGAAAATACCTGATAATATATCGTAATTTGTAGTGTATCATTGAAAATACCTTATAATATAACGTAATATGCAGTGTATCATTGAAAATACCTTATAATAAAACGTAATATGCAGTGTATCATTGAAAATGCCTTATAATATAACGAAATATGCAGTGTATCATTGAAAATACCTTATAATATGACGTAATATGCACTGTATCATTGAAAATACCTTCTAATATATCGTATTTTATTAATGAGAATTCCTTATAATATAACGTAATATGCAGTGTATCATTGAGAATACCTTATAATATAACGTAATATGCAGTGTATCATTAAAAATACCTGATAATATATCGTAATTTGTAGTGTATCATTGAAGATACCTTATAATATATCGTAATTTGTAGTTTATCATTGAAAATACCTTAAAATATATCGTAATATGCAGTGTATCATTGAAAATACCTTATAATAAAACGTAATATGCAGTGTATCATTGAAAATGCCTTATAATATAACGAAATATGCAGTGTATCATTGAAAATACCTTATAATATATCGTAGTTTATCATTGAAAATACCTTATAATATAACGTAATTTGCATTGTATCATTGGAAATAACTTATAATATGACGTAATATGTAGTGTATCATTGAAAATACCTTATATTATATCGTAGTTTATCATTGAAAATTCCTTATAATATAACGTAATATGCAGTGTTTCATTGCAAATAACCTTATAATATAAAGTAATATGCAGTGTATCATTGAAAATTCCTTATAATATAACGTAATATGCAGTGTATCATTGAAAATACCTTTTAATATAACGTAACATACAGTGTTTCATTGCAAATAACCTTATACTACAACGTAATATACAGTATATCATTGAAAATACCTTATAATATATCGTAATATGTAGTTTATCATTGTAAATACCTTATAACATAACGTAATTTGCAGTGTATCATTGGAAATAACTTATAATATGTCGTAATATGTAATGTATCATTGGAAATACCTTATATTATATCGTAGTTTATCATTGAAAATTCCTTATAATATAACGTAATATGCAGTGTTTCATTGCAAATAACCTTATAATATAACGTAATATGCAGTGTATCATTGAAAATTCCTTATAATATGACGTAATATGCAGTGTATCATGGAAATACCTTCTAATATATCGTAGTTTATTAATGAGAATTCCTTATAATATAACGTAATATGCAGTATGTCATTGAGAATACCTTATAATATAACGTAATATGCAGTGTATCATTGAAAATACCTTATTACATATCGTAATATGCAGTGTATCATTGAAAATACCATATAATATAACGTAATATGCAGTGTATCATTGAAAATACCTTATAACATATCCTAATATGCAGTGTATCATAGAAAATACCTTATAATATAGCGTAATATGCAGTGTATCATTGAAAATACCTTATAATATAGCGTAATATGCAGTGTATCATTGAAAATACCTTATAATATAACGTAATATGCAGTGTATCATTGAAAATACCTTATAATATAACGTAATATGCAGTGTATCATTGAAAATACCTTATAATATAACGTAATATGCAGTGTATCATTGAAAATACCTTATAACATATCCTAATATGCAGTGTATCAATGAAAATACCATGTAATATAACGTAATATGCAGTGTATCATTGCAAATACCTTATTACATATCGTAATATGCAGTGTATCATTGAAAATACCATATAATATAACGTAATATGCAGTGTATCATTGAAAATACCTTATAACATATCCTAATATGCAGTGTATCATAGAAAATACCTTATAATATAACGTAATATGCAGTGTATCATTGAAAATACCTTATATCATATCGTAATATGCAGTGTATCATTGAAAATACCTTATAATATAACGTAATATGCAGTGTATCATAGAAAATACCATGTAATATAACGTAATATACAGTGTATCATTGAAAATACCTTATAATATAACGTAATATGCAGTGTATCATTGAAAATACCTTGTAATATATCGTAGTTTATCATTGAAAATACCTTATAATGTAACGTAATATGCAGTGTATCATTGAAAATACCTTATAATATAACGTAATATGCAGTGTATCATTGAAAATACCATGTAATATAACGTAATATACAGTGTATCATTGAAAATACCTTATAATATAACGTAATATGCAGTGTATCATTGAAAATGCCTTATAATATAACGAAATATGCAGTGTATCATTGAAAATACCTTATAATATATCGTAGTTTATCATTGAAAATACCTTATAATATAACGTAATTTGCATTGTATCATTGGAAATAACTTATAATATGACGTAATATGTAGTGTATCATTGAAAATACCTTATATTATATCGTAGTTTATCATTGAAAATTCCTTATAATATAACGTAATATGCAGTGTTTCATTGCAAATAACCTTATAATATAAAGTAATATGCAGTGTATCATTGAAAATTCCTTATAATATAACGTAATATGCAGTGTATCATTGAAAATACCTTTTAATATAACGTAACATACAGTGTTTCATTGCAAATAACCTTATACTACAACGTAATATACAGTATATCATTGAAAATACCTTATAATATATCGTAATATGTAGTTTATCATTGTAAATACCTTATAACATAACGTAATTTGCAGTGTATCATTGGAAATAACTTATAATATGTCGTAATATGTAATGTATCATTGGAAATACCTTATATTATATCGTAGTTTATCATTGAAAATTCCTTATAATATAACGTAATATGCAGTGTTTCATTGCAAATAACCTTATAATATAACGTAATATGCAGTGTATCATTGAAAATTCCTTATAATATGACGTAATATGCAGTGTATCATGGAAATACCTTCTAATATATCGTAGTTTATTAATGAGAATTCCTTATAATATAACGTAATATGCAGTATGTCATTGAGAATACCTTATAATATAACGTAATATGCAGTGTATCATTGAAAATACCTTATTACATATCGTAATATGCAGTGTATCATTGAAAATACCATATAATATAACGTAATATGCAGTGTATCATTGAAAATACCTTATAACATATCCTAATATGCAGTGTATCATAGAAAATACCTTATAATATAGCGTAATATGCAGTGTATCATTGAAAATACCTTATAATATAGCGTAATATGCAGTGTATCATTGAAAATACCTTATAATATAACGTAATATGCAGTGTATCATAGAAAATACCTTATAATATAACGTAATATGCAGTGTATCATTGAAAATACCTTATAATATAACGTAATATGCAGTGTATCATTGAAAATACCTTCTAATATATCGTTGTTTATCATTGAAAATACCTTATAATATAACGTAATATGCAGTGTATCATTGAAAATACCTTATAATATAACGTAATATGCAGTATATCATAGAAAATACCATGTAATATAACGTAATATACAGTGTATCATTGAAAATACCTTATTATATAACGTAATATGCAGTGTATCATTGAAAATACCTTCTAATATATCGTTGTTTATCATTGAAAATACCTTATAATATAACGTAATATGCAGTGTATCATTGAAAATACCTTCTAATATATCGTAGTTTATCATTGAAAATACCTTATAATATAACGTAATATGCAGTGTATCATTGAAAATACCTTATAACATATCCTAATATGCAGTGTATCATAGAAAATACCTTATAATATAACGTAATATGCAGTATATCAATGAAAATACCTTATAATATAGCGTAATATCCAGTGTATCATTGAAAATACCTTCTAATATATCGTTGTTTATCATTGAAAATACCTTATAATATAACGTAATATGCAGTGTATCATTGAAAATACCTTCTAATATATCGTAGTTTATCATTGAAAATACCTTATAATATAACGTAATATGCAGTGTATCATTGAAAATACCTTATAACATATCCTAATATGCAGTGTATCATAGAAAATACCTTATAATATAACGTAATATGCAGTGTATCATTGAAAATACCTTATAATATAACGTAATATGCAGTGTATCATTGAAAATACCTTATAACATATCCTAATATGCAGTGTATCAATGAAAATACCATGTAATATAACGTAATATGCAGTGTATCATTGAAAATACCTTATTACATATCGTAATATGCAGTGTATCATTGAAAATACCATATAATATAACGTAATATGCAGTGTATCATTGAAAATACCTTATAATATAACGTAATATGCAGTATATCATAGAAAATACCATGTAATATAACGTAATATACAGTGTATCATTGAAAATACCTTATAATATAACGTAATATGCAGTGTATCATTGAAAATACCATATAATATAACGTAATATGCAGTGTATCATTGAAAATACCTTATAATATAACGTAATATGTAGTGTATCATTGAAAATACCTTGTAATATAGCGTAATATGCAGTGTATCATTGAAAATACCTTATAATATAGCGTAATATGCAGTGTATCATTGAAAATACCTTATAATATAACGTAATATGCAGTGTATCATTGAAAATACCTTATAATATAACGTAATATGCAGTGTATCATTGAAAATACCTTATAACATATCCTAATATGCAGTGTATCATTGAAAATACCATGTAATATAACGTAATATGCAGTGTATCATTGAAAATACCTTATTACATATCGTAATATGCAGTGTATCATTGAAAATACCAAATAATATAACGTAATATGCAGTGTATCATTGAAAATACCTTATAACATATCCTAATATGCAGTGTATCATAGAAAATACCTTATAATATAGCGTAATATGCAGTGTATCATTGAAAATACCTTATAATATAGCGTAATATGCAGTGTATCATTGAAAATACCTTATAATATAACGTAATATGCAGTGTATCATTGAAAATACCTTATAATATAACGTAATATGCAGTGTATCATTGAAAATACCTTATAATATAACGTAATATGCAGTGTATCATTGAAAATACCTTATAACATATCCTAATATGCAGTGTATCAATGAAAATACCATGTAATATAACGTAATATGCAGTGTATCATTGAAAATACCTTATTACATATCGTAATATGCAGTGTATCATTGAAAATACCATATAATATAACGTAATATGCAGTGTATCATTGAAAATACCTTATAACATATCCTAATATGCAGTGTATCATAGAAAATACCTTATAATATAACGTAATATGCAGTATATCATAGAAAATACCATGTAATATAACGTAATATACAGTGTATCATTGAAAATACCTTATTATATAACGTAATATGCAGTGTATCATTGAAAATACCTTCTAATATATCGTTGTTTATCATTGAAAATACCTTATAATATAACGTAATATGCAGTGTATCATTGAAAATACCTTCTAATATATCGTAGTTTATCATTGAAAATACCTTATAATATAACGTAATATGCAGTGTATCATTGAAAATACCTTATAACATATCCTAATATGCAGTGTATCATAGAAAATACCTTATAATATAACGTAATATGCAGTATATCAATGAAAATACCTTATAATATAGCGTAATATCCAGTGTATCATTGAAAATACCTTCTAATATATCGTTGTTTATCATTGAAAATACCTTATAATATAACGTAATATGCAGTGTATCATTGAAAATACCTTCTAATATATCGTAGTTTATCATTGAAAATACCTTATAATATAACGTAATATGCAGTGTATCATTGAAAATACCTTATAACATATCCTAATATGCAGTGTATCATAGAAAATACCTTATAATATAACGTAATATGCAGTGTATCATTGAAAATACCTTATAATATAACGTAATATGCAGTGTATCATTGAAAATACCTTATAACATATCCTAATATGCAGTGTATCAATGAAAATACCATGTAATATAACGTAATATGCAGTGTATCATTGAAAATACCTTATTACATATCGTAATATGCAGTGTATCATTGAAAATACCATATAATATAACGTAATATGCAGTGTATCATTGAAAATACCTTATAATATAACGTAATATGCAGTATATCATAGAAAATACCATGTAATATAACGTAATATACAGTGTATCATTGAAAATACCTTATAATATAACGTAATATGCAGTGTATCATTGAAAATACCATATAATATAACGTAATATGCAGTGTATCATTGAAAATACCTTATAATATAACGTAATATGTAGTGTATCATTGAAAATACCTTGTAATATAGCGTAATATGCAGTGTATCATTGAAAATACCTTATAATATAGCGTAATATGCAGTGTATCATTGAAAATACCTTATAATATAACGTAATATGCAGTGTATCATTGAAAATACCTTATAATATAACGTAATATGCAGTGTATCATTGAAAATACCTTATAACATATCCTAATATGCAGTGTATCAATGAAAATACCATGTAATATAACGTAATATGCAGTGTATCATTGAAAATACCTTATTACATATCGTAATATGCAGTGTATCATTGAAAATACCAAATAATATAACGTAATATGCAGTGTATCATTGAAAATACCTTATAACATATCCTAATATGCAGTGTATCATAGAAAATACCTTATAATATAGCGTAATATGCAGTGTATCATTGAAAATACCTTATAATATAGCGTAATATGCAGTGTATCATTGAAAATACCTTATAATATAACGTAATATGCAGTGTATCATTGAAAATACCTTATAATATAACGTAATATGCAGTGTATCATTGAAAATACCTTATAATATAACGTAATATGCAGTGTATCATTGAAAATACCTTATAACATATCCTAATATGCAGTGTATCAATGAAAATACCATGTAATATAACGTAATATGCAGTGTATCATTGAAAATACCTTATTACATATCGTAATATGCAGTGTATCATTGAAAATACCATATAATATAACGTAATATGCAGTGTATCATTGAAAATACCTTATAACATATCCTAATATGCAGTGTATCATAGAAAATACCTTATAATATAACGTAATATGCAGTGTATCATTGAAAATACCTTATATCATATCGTAATATGCAGTGTATCATTGAAAATACCTTATAATATAACGTAATATGCAGTGTATCATAGAAAATACCATGTAATATAACGTAATATACAGTGTATCATTGAAAATACCTTATAATATAACGTAATATGCAGTGTATCATTGAAAATACCTTGTAATATATCGTAGTTTATCATTGAAAATACCTTATAATGTAACGTAATATGCAGTGTATCATTGAATATACCTTATAATATAACGTAATATGCAGTGTATCATTGAAAATACCTTATAATATAACGTAATATGCAGTATATCATAGAAAATACCATGTAATATAACGTAATATACTGTGTATCATTGAAAATACCTTATAATATAACGTAATATGCAGTGTATCATTGAAAATACCTTCTAATATATCGTTGTTTATCATTGAAAATACCTTATAATATAACGTAATATGCAGTGTATCATTGAAAATACCTTATAATATAACGTAATATGCAGTATATCATAGAAAATACCATGTAATATAACGTAATATACAGTGTATCATTGAAAATACCTTATAATATAACGTAATATGCAGTGTATCATTGAAAATACCTTCTAATATATCGTTGTTTATCATTGAAAATACCTTATAATATAACGTAATATGCAGTGTATCATTGAAAATACCTTATAATATAACGTAATATGCAGTATATCATAGAAAATACCATGTAATATAACGTAATATACAGTGTATCATTGAAAATACCTTATTATATAACGTAATATGCAGTGTATCATTGAAAATACCTTCTAATATATCGTTGTTTATCATTGAAAATACCTTATAATATAACGTAATATGCAGTGTATCATTGAAAATACCTTCTAATATATCGTAGTTTATCATTGAAAATACCTTATAATATAACGTAATATGCAGTGTATCATTGAAAATACCTTATAACATATCCTAATATGCAGTGTATCATAGAAAATACCTTATAATATAACGTAATATGCAGTATATCAATGAAAATACCTTATAATATAGCGTAATATCCAGTGTATCATTGAAAATACCTTCTAATATATCGTTGTTTATCATTGAAAATACCTTATAATATAACGTAATATGCAGTGTATCATTGAAAATACCTTCTAATATATCGTAGTTTATCATTGAAAATACCTTATAATATAACGTAATATGCAGTGTATCATTGAAAATACCTTATAACATATCCTAATATGCAGTGTATCATAGAAAATACCTTATAATATAACGTAATATGCAGTGTATCATTGAAAATACCTTATAATATAAAGTAACATGCAGTGTATCATTGAAAATACCTTATAATATAACGTAATATGTAGTGTATCATTGAAAATACCTTATAATATAGCGTAATATGCAGTGTATCATTGAAAATACCTTATAATATAGCGTAATATGCAGTGTATCATTGAAAATACCTTATAATATAACGTAATATGCAGTGTATCATTGAAAATACCTTATAATATAACGTAATATGCAGTGTATCATTGAAAATACCTTATAATATAACGTAATATGCAGTGTATCATTGAAAATACCTTATAACATATCCTAATATGCAGTGTATCAATGAAAATACCATGTAATATAACGTAATATGCAGTGTATCATTGAAAATACCTTATTACATATCGTAATATGCAGTGTATCATTGAAAATACCATATAATATAACGTAATATGCAGTGTATCATTGAAAATACCTTATAATATAACGTAATATGCAGTGTATCATTGAAAATACCTTGTAATATATCGTAGTTTATCATTGAAAATACCTTATAATATAACGTAATATGCAGTGTATCATTGAAAATACCTTATAACATATCCTAATATGCAGTGTATCATAGAAAATACCTTATAATATAACGTAATATGCAGTGTATCATTGAAAATACCTTATAATATAAAGTAACATGCAGTGTATCATTGAAAATACCTTATAATATAACGTAATATGTAGTGTATCATTGAAAATACCTTATAATATAACGTAATATGCAGTATATCATAGAAAATACCATGTAATATAACGTAATATACAGTGTATCATTGAAAATACCTTATAATATAACGTAATATGCAGTGTATCATTGAAAATACCTTCTAATATATCGTAGTTTATCATTGAAAATACCTTATAATATAACGTAATATGCAGTATATCATAGAAAATACCATGTAATATAACGTAATATACAGTGTATCATTGAAAATACCTTATAATATAACGTAATATGCAGTGTATCATTGAAAATACCTTATAATATAACGTAATATGCAGTGTATCATTGAAAATACCTTGTAATATAACGTAATATGCAGTGTATCATTGAAAATACCTTATAACATATCCTAATATGCAGTGTATCAATGAAAATACCATGTAATATAACGTAATATGCAGTGTATCATTGAAAATACCTTATTACATATCGTAATATGCAGTGTATCATTGAAAATACCATATAATATAACGTAATATGCAGTGTATCATTGAAAATACCTTATAACATATCCTAATATGCAGTGTATCATAGAAAATACCTTATAATATAACGTAATATGCAGTGTATCATTGAAAATACCTTATATCATATCGTAATATGCAGTGTATCATTGAAAATACCTTATAATATAACGTAATATGCAGTGTATCATAGAAAATACCATGTAATATAACGTAATATACAGTGTATCATTGAAAATACCTTATAATATAACGTAATATGCAGTGTATCATTGAAAATACCTTGTAATATATCGTAGTTTATCATTGAAAATACCTTATAATATAACGTAATATGCAGTGTATCATTGAAAATACCTTACAATATAACGTAATATGCAGTGTATCATTGAAAATACCTTATAATATAACGTAATATGCAGTATATCATAGAAAATACCATGTAATATAACGTAATATACAGTGTATCATTGAAAATACCTTATAATATAACGTAATATGCAGTGTATCATTGAAAATACCTTCTAATATATCGTTGTTTATCATTGAAAATACCTTATAATATAACGTAATATGCAGTGTATCATTGAAAATACCTTATAATATAACGTAATATGCAGTATATCATAGAAAATACCATGTAATATAACGTAATATACAGTGTATCATTGAAAATACCTTATAATATAACGTAATATGCAGTGTATCATTGAAAATACCTTGTAATATATCGTAGTTTATCATTGAAAATACCTTATAATATAACGTAATATGCAGTGTATCATTGAAAATACCTTATAACATATCCTAATATGCAGTGTATCATAGAAAATACCTTATAATATAACGTAATATGCAGTGTATCATTGAAAATACCTTATAATATAAAGTAACATGCAGTGTATCATTGAAAATACCTTATAATATAACGTAATATGCAGTGTATCATAGAAAATACCATGTAATATAACGTAATATACAGTGTATCATTGAAAATACCTTATAATATAACGTAATATGCAGTGTATCAATGAAAATACCTTATAATATAACGTAATATGCAGTGTATCATTGAAAATACCTTATAATATAACGTAATATGCAGTATATCATAGAAAATACCATGTAATATAACGTAGTATACAGTGTATCATTGAAAATACCTTATAATATAACGTAATATGCAGTGTATCATTGAAAATACCTTCTAATATATCGTTGTTTATCATTGAAAATACCTTATAATATAACGTAATATGCAGTGTATCATTGAAAATACCTTCTAATATATCGTAGTTTATCATTGAAAATACCTTATAATATAACGTAATATGCAGTGTATCATTGAAAATACCTTATAATATAACGTAATATGCAGTGTATCATTGAAAATACCTTATAATATAAAGTAACATGCAGTGTATCATTGAAAATACCTTATAATATAACGTAATATGTAGTGTATCATTGAAAATACCTTATAATATAGCGTAATATGCAGTGTATCATTGAAAATACCTTATAATATAGCGTAATATGCAGTGTATCATTGAAAATACCTTATAATATAACGTAATATGCAGTGTATCATTGAAAATACCTTCTAATATATCGTAGTTTATCATTGAAAATACCTTATAATATAACGTAATATGCAGTGTATCATTGAAAATACCTTATAACATATCCTAATATGCAGTGTATCATAGAAAATACCTTATAATATAACGTAATATGCAGTATATCAATGAAAATACCTTATAATATGGGAGGCGCTCAGTTGCGCACAATACGATTGCCCACATGCACATTGCGCACATATCTTTTGGACACAGCATGATTGGGCACAAGTAGAATCGGACACATTTCGATTGCGCACAAGAAGAATCGGACACATCTCGATTGCGCACAAGAAGAATCGGACACATCTCGATTGCGCACAAATAGAATTGGATTCATCTTTATTCGGCACAGATAAAACTGCACACACGCGAATCGTGCACAAATAGAATTGCTTACAGTAATTTTGAATGCAGATGGAAATGCGGTCGATGGCAGATGGAAATGCGGTCGATGGCAGATGGAAATGATGGAAGTGTCAAATCTATGTTTATGAATTCTTGTGAAAGATCTGCCAAATATACCTTGACGAATTAATTTTTGAAGTGTAGAAATGAATGGTTTTTGGAGTGTGCAATAAATTTTAGGTTATAATGATTTTACTCGACATATGGTTTCGACAGTGTCTGTATTAAGAGATAAAATTTGTGCAGGAAGAGTACATTAATTATATGTAAATATAACACGTGCCACGGAAAAATGAGTAGATTATTCGATTTTTAATATTAATGTGATCGTGAATTAAAATATTGACAACGAAGAGCGAAGCACTGTAAAATTACACGAATGTGTATGTTGAATTGATTTCACAGCTCCCGAATAATTCTGTGTGAAAAAGATAATTTAGATAAGTATTTTTTGCCTATAAAATATAATAATTTTTGTGAGGAATGAATACGATACTTTGTGATTTTTTATATTTTTCTATTACATGTGGTGTACGAAGCAGATCTACTAGCTGAACTATTTTAATTGGAACGCACGGTCAGATCCTGATTATTGCAATGAAAATGTTCTCACGGTGAGTTAATATGTAACTTGTGATCTTGAAAACCATTATATTCTTAGATAGAAAGCATTAATAATTGAAGTTTATACGAGACATATATGATCGTGCTTTATACAATCTGTTTTAAACCAGTTAATCAGCGTGTAATGTCACAGCAGCGTTTAGAATGATAACTGTAAATGTATATTGAATTTCCCCAATCAGATGTACCTTCTTTTATATAGATACATAATCCCATTTCTTTGTCATTTTAACTACATGATATAACGTGAGAAGTAAACCTTGCGGTTGAGTTTTAATTCTTGTTTTTTAAATTATCATAACTGCTCTGGAATTTGTGCGTGCCAATGTATGAAATAAGTAAAGGAAAGTAAGTAGATATAGAAAGTAAGAAAGCATGTATGTAATAATTAAAGGAAAGTTTAAATAAGCAGTGCTGGGTAGAATTCAAATATACTTGTAGAATTATAATTTGTAGATGCGCACATAAGTTTCTATAACAATAAAAAATGGGAATATAGTAAACTCGACTCTTAACAGTTCTGTTAAAATATATAAGTTTATGAAAGAAGAGTACATTAATTATATGTAGATATAACACGTGCCACGGAAAAATGAGTAGATTATTCGATTTTTAATATTAATGTGATTGTGAATTAAAATAGTGATAACGAAGAGCGAAGGACTGAAAAATTACACGAATGTGTAGAATTGCTTTCACAGCTCCTGAATAATTCTGTGTGAAAAAGATAATTTAGATAAGTATTTTTTGCCTATAAAATATAATAATTTTTCTGAGTAATGAATACGATACTTTGTGGTTTTTTATATTTTTCTTTTACATGTGGTGTACGAAGCAGAACTACTAGCTGAACTATTTTAATTGGAACACACGGCCAGATCCTGATTATTGCAATGACAATGTTCTAACGGTAAAAAGCATTGATAATTTAACGTTCTATTCTTTGTATTTCTTGAAATATTCATAATATGAAGAATAAATAATAATTATCAGTAGATAAGAAACATTTTTAAATAAATTTTAGTGCAAATTTCATCCCGATATCTCTGATGGTTCAAGAGTTATAGTAAAATGTCACGATCCAGCCTGCTGTTTCGGGTCGTCGTATGCTGTGTATCGCGCGGTGCAGCATTCAAATAAATTTTTAACAACGTTCTTTGTTATAACTAATTTTACGGAAAGTTTCTATCTTTGTCAGCGATAATATCATCGACCATATTTTCATTTTTATGTTCTTCACAATCATTTGTTTAGTCAGCGACCACCATTTGTTATTTCATCTGACGCACGCAACGCGTAGCTAACGAATATTACAATACAATATTGTTAGAATTATAGGGTTAATGTATGTGTGTATAACTATAGGGTTAATGATATGTGTGTATCGTATGTATGTACGTGTGTACATACATAAAACAAATAACAGATGAATTATAAATTTACAATTGACAACGATTTGAAAAGAAGGCAGATCAGATCGAAACGAACGCGCTCGCGATAAACACGTCTGTCACATTTATTAATAAATACGGCTTATTCCTTACAGAATCAATTATATTCAAGGTAATGATCGTATTTTCATATTCATTCTATAAAATGTGTAATCGTAATTTTACCGTGTCGTCAATGTTTTACCAATTTTTTTACATATGTTGAATTATGGCTGTTTAAAATTCATTGTATTGTCGATAATATTTTGTTTCTCTCAAAGTAATTATACTGTTAATAGATGGAAAAAATCGCAGGGAAAGTGAAAGGTTCTTTTGTCTTTGTACACAACGATTACGTGTACAATAAAGATCATCGCAGTGCAAATATTTATCGTTGCAACACACGACGTACCACACGATGTTGTGGGGCTGTGATGGTTCTTAGCGATGGGACTATTACGCTATTAAAACCTCACAATCATTCTAAAGTGTTTCATAGAATGCAGCGGGAGATAATGAAAAGTGATATGCTGCAACTATGTCGGGAGACATTGATCCCATTAAAAAAAATATTCGATGACATCTGTAGAAAGTAATTATTGTACCATATTTTTGAAAGAAACTTTGAACAATATGAAATAGATTTAAAAATTATCAGAAAACTAAATAAAATTCTTTTTTTTGTGTAGGTATCCTATTGCTGCAAGCACATTATCATATAATAGTATAAAAGCTGTACTTTTCCGAGAAAGACAAAAAAGCTATCCACAAGTTGCGCCTAATTTAATTGCCATAAATGACTGCATTGAGACTCATTCTATCATGGATAACATTACTAAAATAGTAATAAAGGATGAAGATGGTAAAGCAGCAATTTTGTTCACTACAGGCACACTTTTGAAGGTTCTTGATACCTCCCACTGTATCTATGCTGATGGTATTTTCTCCGTAAGTAGTATACAAGTGAAAGTAAAGTATAATATATAGGGTGTAACAGAGAATATGTTAGAATCAACTCAGGAACTGTGATTATACTATATTTAAAAACATTGAGAAATATTCATATAAATGTATGTCTACCTGCCTTGATGAGATTTTTCTGTTTTAATTTTGTCTTATCTAATTCCATCTGTGTGTGCATAAGATATTCAAAATGACTATGTTGCCAATTTCCAGAAAACTTGTAGAAGTCTTGTTATGGATCCAGTTACACTCTGAAAGACTCCTGGTGTTTGTCGAATTTGTTGAGAAGCTTTTATTGTAGTCTGAAGCTTGCGTGAATTCTTGCTTATGAGATATACCGGTTTACTATGCAGTTTATGGACAGAGAGAGTTTGCTCTTTTTACAAAATCCGTTATATCTCATAAACAAAGATAGATCAAGCATATGTTTATATGAATTTTTTTCGTTGTTTTAGATGTACAATCAGCTTCTGAAGTTGGTCTCACATATTCTGTTACACCTTGTATAATATATGTAGACACATAAGACAAACACACAACATTATGTCAGTGTTTAAAGTGTGTATATTATTATTAATATATAAGGGATTTCTAGGATTTTGTCTACTCTAATATTGCTGTTGTTTTTGCAAATCCAAATGTTTATTACACTGAGAAGTAGCTTGTAAAAGAATTAGCAAATTGTGCGATTCGTGTTTTTTCAACTTTTTGGAGTAATCGACGATTTTTCACTAATAAATGAGTATAAATGTGTTGATATTTTAATGCCTCTGTGCCGAAAATTCATGATAATTTGAATGAGGCTATCAAGAATTACACTTGATATGACCTCTATTACTCTCAAGACAAAGAAAATATTTCTATAGAGTTTTACTTTAATAATTATGTTCCAAGTCAAATATTTTTCGAGCGACTGCTGACCAGATGTAGCATCCTTACTTCCAGCACGGTATTTCATTACCCTGAACTTACGCTACTTAGACAGGCAAGGACCGCTTCTTGTAAGATAACAAAGATATTGGTCGGACAAGAAAATATTAAATTTATTAGTCCTTCAAATTATTATGAATTGTCTGGGCATTTCAAGATCAACATACGTGTTTAAAATCCATTTTTTAAATCAGCTACACTAGTAAAAATGTGTCGCTGTTACAAAAAAATCGTCGATAAACTTTAAAACTTGAAAAAAATTTTCTTGACGGAAAAAAACATGAAAATGAAAACAACTATTGTTTTGTACATTTTGTTATTTGTAAAAGTAATGAAGACATTAAAATTTATAAGATAAACGAAATACCTGGTATTCATATAATATGTAGTATAGGCATAATACTGAATGTATACATATATATATATATATATATATATTATGTATGAACGAATTATGTAATAGTTGGACTGTTTTTAATTTCTTAGAAGGAACAGAAAATGTTAAAAAATGTTCTTCCGAAAGTTGTTTCATATGAAGGGGAACATAATGTGATACAAATATTCTTTTACATGCGAAATAATGGAAAAGATGTATACATATATATTATATTTTATTTCTATTCAATTCTATACAATTTGCATTTTATTTCTATTCAAGGTTTTACCTCCTAAACCACCAATTGCACAACTTTATATTATTCACATTGTATACATGGATACCGTAAGTATAATATACATTACCAAAGTATGTTATTTTAGTTTGTTATACTATAATTATATGATGTGTATAGGAATGTTGGGCAAATTTTATTTTGATTATCGTACAAAGAATAATGAAAGAATTTATTCCTGAATCACGAGTAACGATATTATTCGGAGAAGAATTATTTACTAGTAACGAATAAATCTGTATCGTATTAAATAAATACTATGTTTTGTTATTCGAAATTAGTTCACGACAAATATAGATTTGAAGATCAAAATGCACTCAACACTGACAGATGTTAATAGCACTTTAGGTGAAATATTTTTCGAGATAACGTTTGATAATTGACGAAGTACCTTAAATTGAGAGAGCATTTACAGGTTATCGTAATGTTTTGTTATGTAATATAGAAATTAGCAATTAGACGTTTGTTTTAAATATCCCATTGTAACATTACTTATTTTGTTATTTTACTACAAGCATAAAAGTGCATATAATTTTTATTCTTTCCCTTTAATACATGGTAACTGCTGCCCTATGACCCGGGTAAAAATTCACATCGTATTGATAGTGGTACCAAATTTAACAGCTTGTATTATACTTATGAAAGTTTTGCTTTGAAAGGGAGTGGGTACAATATTTATATTGTGCGAAACATTAACAAAAGCTATGTATATAGCAATATGGAGCAAGATAAAAGAATTAGCTCCAACGCTTCATGAGAATTTGAAGTTTACAATGACTGATTATGAAAGTGCAGCAATGATTGCATTGGAGCAGCAGTTTCCATTGAGCAGTGTAAAAGGCTGCTGGTTCCACTATAATCAGGTTAATATAATTTTATAGGGAATAAATTTACTGCCCATGAAAAGATATAATTTTAAACCAACTGTACGTTTTACAGGCTTTATTACGAAAATGGCGCCATTTAGGTCTCGCAGATGCACCAACTAAAGTATTGTCAATGGCAATGACTTTAGCTTTAGCTCCTGCAGACCTCTTTAAAAAAGGTTTCGCTGAAATTGAAACAGAATCAGCTTCATTTACCGCTGACCATCCTCCAATCAAAATTTTTATCGAATACATACGATCCACGTGGTTGCCAAAAGCAGAAAAAGTTTCAGTATATGATTGTCCCATGAGAACGAACAATACCACCGAGTCTTACAATAATGTTATTTCATTGAAGCTAGGAAGAGGGAAAAAAAACATATGGATATTTTTGGGTAATTCTTTCATTAATTTTATTTCATTTATACATTTTTATTTGTGTATAAAACAAAATTTAAAAGAACGATTTCTCATCCAAGCCAAGTTAACTGTGTAAACTTTACAGAAACTATAAAGCAACTAATAATGGATGAAGAAATTAAATTAAAAAGACTCAATGAAGGACAATGTGTACGTCGTAAAAGCAACAAGAAAAGTGTAATAAGAGATAATAAGATTGGATTACTACAGAAACATCTTGCTAGTGGAAGGTTTGATTTTGTCGTAAATGTTATACTAAGGTTCCTTAAACTACATCTAATTGTTTTCTTTATAATGCTTTATAAAATACTTTGATTAAAAAAATATAATTACACATAAAAGATATTTACTTATTGGTTTTTAGATTAACTTTGAAAGAGTTTTTATTATCGTTTCATAAAGGTCATAAGATATTAATGTATGGAGATCATGAAGGTAAAGTATGAAAATTAGTGTTAATGTAAACAAAAATAGGGATTGTTCTAATCGCGCATTGTTTTCATTGCACATAAGTTTTTCCCAGAACCGTAATGACCTTAATCAAAATAAACTACCATCCATTTTAAATGAAACTTTTATGTACCGCCTATAGCTGAATACCGTAAGGTCACAAACATAGGTCTACGACTACGCTATCGGTATACAGCTACAGAATTTGAAATGTCGTAGGACTAGGTTACCTGTCTTGAATCTATTAATAATTTAAACACGCGGGACTGGTTAAAACAGTGTGTAATGAGGATTCTCATAAAAAAGTCATTTACATAATACTCTTGTCATGATTTACCGAGGTTGCAAAATTTTCAACATTTTACTTATAATAGACGTAATCTAATTAATATTAAATTAATAATCACTTTAATAAAATATATAAAATATTTTCCTTATTTATAGCGGTACATGTTTGCACTACTCCAGAACCGATTTGTGTTATAAAAAATGAAATTACTGGTCAAAATCGAAATAAGTTAATACTTAAGGCGGTAGACTCAATTCCAGAATTGCAAGGATCTGGGATGCGCGTTCTCATTTCTCGATAATACAAAGATGGGATTTTAAGTAGTGAAAAGCGCTAAATAAAAGATCAATCTGGGCTGCGATCGCCCTCTATAGTCCTATTTTTACGTTTATGAGGCGTAATTTGCATTATTCGACAAGCATGTAGCTATGAGAATAGCTATAAAATCAGCTACATACGTAGTTGTATGCTTCCGAATAATGCAAATTACGCCCGCAAATAAAAAATAGAACTCTTGAGAGCGAGAGCGGCCTAGATCGAGCTATCTAGCGATTTTGTCTACTGAAAAACCCCATTTTTGTATTATCGAGAAATGAGAACGCGAATCCCGCACCCTCGCAATCCAGGAAAAACGAGTTCACTCGTTTAAAGACATCTTTAAGACATCTCAGTGCTATCTGGATATAGTTGAGAAACAGAATTTAGTGAAAATTTTATGACAACCGGTAAATCTAAAATCTTAATAATTATTTCTTAATCATTATTTTAACAATTCCAGGTGCATATAAAAAATGTACGAAGAAAAGAGTCAACCAAGAATTGGAGGACAGAGGTACAATTTATAATTGGAATAAACTTAGTATTGCTAGAGAAGAACTCATTTCTTTCTTACTAAATTGTTTTTTTACAGATAATCTGAACGTACGTGGACATGCAGAATTGCTGGGCAAAAAGACCAAATTCACAAACTTAAAAATGCCACTTGTAATATTGGAAAAACTCAATATTTGAGTTTTTAACACAATTTTTGTCGTTTGGCCATTTTGGATGTACGTTACAAAGCGATCTTCAATATTTACAAAGAGATTCCAATTGACCTTCACAGATGGGTCATTCCACGCGGAAACGGACACATTTTGGAGTAAAATTTCAGATTTTGTTCAAATTTAAATATGGTGATTTTTGATATCTTAACAAAACGTGTTAATCTTTTTTCATTGAGTCATAAGTTTAGAATTACACTGTCTAACAAATTTCAACTTTTTTTTTGTATTTCGATTCCCACTATGCGATTCTTATAGAGTTTTCCGCGCTGATTCCGAATCTGTTTTTAATTTTTTTCCTATACGTCCAGTTTTTGAGAAAATGGAGTTTTAAAAAAAGACATATTTTTCAACTTTAAACAAATATTGTGATGTTATTATAAAAGATATTGAATTGTTCTTTGCAGCAAAAGATTCTGTAGACTTTCCCGAATACAGTGATATCCAATATTAATACATTATGATTGTTTAAACATGTTTAAACAATGATTAAAGACGGAGAGACACCACTTTTGCGGATATTTTCAAATTTATCCCAAAAATTAAAGGTCCAGCGGAAAATCGAACTATACCACGCGATAGAGCAGACTTTTATCTTGAAAAACCCCCGTTTGAAGTTTGCGACATTGACGTTTTTTTCGAACCAGAAAGCAAAATATCTTCGCCCGACATGAGTTTCCGCCAGTGGCGCTCGGGACGGGATACGGAGCGGGGAACGACCGTTCTGATGGTGAGCGCCACTGGTGACAATTGTCGGGCGAAGATATTTTGCTTTCTGGTTCGAAAAAACCGTCGACCATGCAAACTTCAATGGGGGGGTTCTCAAGATAAAAGTCTGCTCTTTCGCGTGGTATAGTTCAATTTTTCGCTGGACCCTTGTTTTTTGAGATAAATTCGAAAATATCCGCAAAAATTGGTGCAAAAGTGGTGTCTCTCCGTCTTTAATCATTGTTTAAACATGTTTAGACAATCATAATGTATTAATATTGGATATCACTGTATTCGGGAAAGTCTACAGAATCTTTTGCTGTAAAGAACAATTCAATATCTTTTATAATAACATCACAATATTTGTTTAAAGTTGAAAAATGTCTTTTTTTAAAACTCCATTTTCTCAAAAACTGGACGTATAGGAAAAAAATTAAAAACAGATTCGGAATCAGCGCGGAAAACTCTATAAGAATCGCATAGTGGGAATCGAAATACTTTTTGGCTGTTGGACAGTGTTATCAAAGCGATGAAAACGGGTTTTTGGGAACTTGTAGTGAAATCATAAGAGTATCTACTAAAAATGTTTTTTTCACCATTTCTTTTGCAATCATTTTAAACATATTCCGAATTTTCAATAGGCCTGTGTCCCCTTTACGGACCTCTACTAAAAAAGATATACTGCCTCAGACAGCCAAACACAGTGGGCTGGATCGTGACATTTTACTATAACTGCTGAACCATAATAGAAATATCGAGATAAAATTTGTACTAAAATTCATTATAAAATGATTCTTATGCGTTGATAATTCTTGTAATAAATATATACTTTTTGTAATCATTTTTAATTTATTGTTCAAATTTTGTGGTCTTAATATGGAATTTCAAATTGTTAATTTGTTACTTATTTAGTATCTTTTTCAGATAATTTAAATCGGCCAATGTCTTTGGTTATAAACTCTGTATTTCTTGAAGTATTCACAATATGAAAAATAAATGTCAAGAAATACAGAGAAATTTATCAAACCAAATATATCAATGTATCTGGTTAATTTATAACCAAAGAGTAACAAATGTACAATTTTTAATTTTATTTTAAAACAACAAATTTGGTCTGCTATGAAAACACGGAATTTGTTTAAAACAATTGCAAAAGAAATGGTGAAAAAACATTTTTAGTAGATACTCTTGCGTTTTCACTACAATGAATACTTTGATAGTTTTATACTTATGACTCAATGACAAAAAGATAACACGTTTGTTTACACGTGTGTAAAATCAACAATTTTTAAGATATCGAAAAATCCTTTGAGATTCGTTCATAGATCACTAAAGACTACACATATTTAAATTTGAACAAAATCCGAAATTTTACTCCAAAAAGATAACACGTTTGTTTACACGTGTGTAAAATCAACAATTTTTAAGACATCGAAAAATCCTTTGAGATTCGTTCATAGATCACTAAAGACTACACATATTTAAATTTGAACAAAATCCGAAATTTTACTCCAAAATGTATTCGTTTTCGCGTGGAATGACCCAGATATGTTATAACCGTATTTCTATTATTCTAAGATATATATAGTGTTGATGTTTTTTGAGCATACTTATATTTCTGGTTTACGAAGTGTTACGTACATCGTAAAGCTGACATTGCATATAGGGCATCGTTTGCAGTCACATTGGCTGATACAAGTTATACAACAAGCAAGATGACCGCAAGGCACACAAACTTCTGTTGCTTTGTTAATAAAACAAATTATGCAAAATCCTGATTTGTGGTTATTACTATCTTCTTGATCATTAGTATCTCCTTTTTCACATTCCCAAAAACTATCATTAAGTATTTCAACAATATAATCGCCTAAAAAATATATGTTCAATTAATTATCCGTACTGCTTGGTTATATGAAAAATTTGATTTTTCGATACACCTCGGTCACAATTGGTGATAATTGACACCACTTATTGTATTAATAATAACGATTTAGAAAAGTTGAGATTAATATGTGGATTGGAGATAACCTGCTGACACTGTCCCGTCCTGTATTGTCGAGGAATTCGATGATGCCGAAGTCGTACCTGGTAACGTTTTTGCATGCATCCATTCTGGTTTATCTTTAACAACAAATTATATACGGAGAGAACATTATAATATATATAATATCTATAATCGATAATACGTACTACATAATATAAAATTAATTTATTTACCGGCTTCTGTAGGATTATAAGTTGTTTTGTCAAAAGAGTTAGCATCAGCAATTTCATCATTAATATCTTCATCTGTACAAAAAGTATTTTAATTCTATGAGGTAGCTTTAAAATTATCAATATATATTTACCTGCCAATGCACTGATTTTATTGATTTTAAAAATTGTGTCTTTATGTTGAAATATATTTAAAAATTCCTCTAGAGATAATCTACAAAATCATATAAATTTATAAACATATATACAATAAAAATAATTATAAATAGAAAGAATGATACACTAACCTTCCAGTATCAAGTTCAGCTTGAGCTTTAGCAATTTTTTTCCCTCGACTAATGTTTTCACGTGTACGTGGTTTTCGCGACGTTACACCATTTTGTAGCCGATTTAAATCCAATTCCTGATCAATAAGTAAATCTCTTATTTTTTCTAAAATTTAATAACATTTAACTACATACTGCCGCATATTTAGAGTAACATGACAATGATGTAAGTATATAGTTATTAAATTATAAATAGATTGATTGAAAAAAATTAAATAATACTTTACCTAGAAATGACCAAACGTTTATGTTCTGTTTTCCTAATTTTTGACCAGCAACATTATGGAAAGACTCTGCAATATTGTTAGTGCGCACCGGACAATTGTATACGCTTACTTGCGATGCCATTTTTAACCAATTAATTCGCATGTAAGTCATAAATAAAAGAACATTGGGGAAATTACTTGCTATGTTGTCTGCCTCTTTTTGTATAATTAATAAGGCTTCTTGAAATTTTGTTTCAGGTACTAAAGCCAAAGACATTGACATACGCACAACAGTATTAGGTACATTAGTCAAACCAAGTTTGCGCCACTTTCGCAGAATAGCCTGCGATATATCGTACATATATGTATGACAAAAAATATAGCTTTCTATACATAGACAAAATTGTAATTTATATGATAATATATAACTTCAAACAGTATCACCAACCTGACAATAGTGAAACCAGCAACCATGTATATGCGCATTAGGGAATAACTCATTTAGAGTTGTAACAGCGGCTGCTTCATAATCACTCATTATGAATCTTATATTATTTGCCAATTCAGGTATTAAATTAAATATCTTTTTCCATATAGCAGTATATAGTGCAGCCGTCCGTGTTTCACATAGGACAAGTATAGTTGCAATACCCTGAAGAGAAGCAATTCTTTATGTTTGTGAAGGAGCATTGGATACAATTTAAGAAGTAAATCCAATATAAATTATGTTTTACATTATCCATGTAGCGTATATGGATGGTGTAGAGCTGTCCCATGTGAGGCTTCTTGGGTAAAACCTAAAATTACAGACGACTATTATTATCTACTATTATTATTATTATCTATTATTATATACACAGTAAGTTTACTTTGAAAAGTCTGATATTCTTGATATAAACATTTAAGTTAAATAGCTTCTGTAATATATAGAGTTTAAGTTAATTAAACTCTTAAACAAAAACATTGTAAAATTTCTAAGAGTTTTATGCTACTTACTGCAAATGTTCCATCAACGAATATTTCTTTTGAATTCTTTAATCCTTCCAGCAAGCCGTCAGTTGTAATTATAACAGCAAATTCGTCTTTTAATGACTTCACAATAGATACCTTTAATTTTTCCAATGGTTGATAAGTTTTCATCTGATCATACAAAATTTCTAAGGATTGCGGAATTGTGGGTTTGAAATTAGCTCTCTGTCTGTGCAACGTTGGTCTTAATTTTGAAAATGAACAGTAAGCTGCAGCATCTGGATGTATTTAAATAAAAATTTGTATAATATTTCAGTAAATTTATATATATATGTGACACTGTCAACAATTAATTTCTGTGATTTCTTAATATGTTTTAAAAACCCCCACACGCTCTAAAAATTAAACACAAACTAACTCCATATGGTTGTTCTTTCCTGTGTACATCTGCTATTCCAAATCATTTCTACAACATATTAAAAAATCTTTGAAATCTGTAAGAGTGTCACATATCGATAGATAGATAAATATGTGTTCAAAATATTTGGAGGAAATATAAAAAAAGTTAATAAAAGAAACACATAAGAAACACATAAACATACTTTCTACAAACATCATCAAATATTTGTTTAAATGGGATCAATGTCTCCCGACTCAGCTTCATCATTTCTTCTACCATAAAATGCTGCGTAACAGTATATTCTTGCCCAGGGTGGTTATGGGGTTTTAATAGCGTAATAGTTCCATCGCTAAGAACCATCACAGACCCACAACATCGTGTGGTACGTCGTGTGTTGCAACGATAAATATTTGCACTGCGATGATCTTTATTGTACACGTAATCGTTGTGTACAAAGACAAAAGAACCTTTCACTTTCCCTGCGATTTTTTCCATCTATTAACAGTATAATTACTTTGAGAGAAACAAAATATTATCGACAATACAATGAATTTTAAACAGCCATAATTCAACATATGTAAAAAAATTGGTAAAACATTGACGACACGGTAAAATTACGATTACACATTTTATAGAATGAATATGAAAATACGATCATTACCTTGAATATAATTGATTCTAACAATATTGTATTGTAATATTCGTTAGCTACGCGTTGCGTGCGTCAGATGAAATAACAAATGGTGGTCGCTGACTAAACAAATGATTGTGAAGAACATAAAAATGAAAATATGGTCGATGATATTATCGCTGACAAAGATAGAAACTTTCCGTAAAATTAGTTATAACAAAGAACGTTGTTAAAAATTTATTTGAATGCTGCACCGCGCGATACACAGCATACGACGACCCGAAACAGCAGGCTGGATCGTGACATTTTACTATAACTCTTGAACCATCAGAGATATCGGGATGAAATTTGCACTAAAATTTATTTAAAAATGTTTCTTATCTACTGATAATTATTATTTATTCTTCCATATTATGAATATTTCAAGAAATACAAAGAATAGAACGTTAAATTATCAATGCTTTTTACCGTTAGAACATTGTCATTGCAATAATCAGGATCTGGCCGTGTGTTCCAATTAAAATAGTTCAGCTAGTAGTTCTGCTTCGTACACCACATGTAAAAGAAAAATATAAAAAACCACAAAGTATCGTATTCATTACTCAGAAAAATTATTATATTTTATAGGCAAAAAATACTTATCTAAATTATCTTTTTCACACAGAATTATTCAGGAGCTGTGAAAGCAATTCTACACATTCGTGTAATTTTTCAGTCCTTCGCTCTTCGTTATCACTATTTTAATTCACAATCACATTAATATTAAAAATCGAATAATCTACTCATTTTTCCGTGGCACGTGTTATATCTACATATAATTAATGTACTCTTCTTTCATAAACTTATATATTTTAACAGAACTGTTAAGAGTCGAGTTTACTATATTCCCATTTTTTATTGTTATAGAAACTTATGTGCGCATCTACAAATTATAATTCTACAAGTATATTTGAATTCTACCCAGCACTGCTTATTTAAACTTTCCTTTAATTATTACATACATGCTTTCTTACTTTCTATATCTACTTACTTTCCTTTACTTATTTCATACATTGGCACGCACAAATTCCAGAGCAGTTATGATAATTTAAAAAACAAGAATTAAAACTCAACCGCAAGGTTTACTTCTCACGTTATATCATGTAGTTAAAATGACAAAGAAATGGGATTATGTATCTATATAAAAGAAGGTACATCTGATTGGGGAAATTCAATATACATTTACAGTTATCATTCTAAACGCTGCTGTGACATTACACGCTGATTAACTGGTTTAAAACAGATTGTATAAAGCACGATCATATATGTCTCGTATAAACTTCAATTATTAATGCTTTCTATCTAAGAATATAATGGTTTTCAAGATCACAAGTTACATATTAACTCACCGTGAGAACATTTTCATTGCAATAATCAGGATCTGACCGTGCGTTCCAATTAAAATAGTTCAGCTAGTAGATCTGCTTCGTACACCACATGTAATAGAAAAATATAAAAAATCACAAAGTATCGTATTCATTCCTCACAAAAATTATTATATTTTATAGGCAAAAAATACTTATCTAAATTATCTTTATCACACAGAATTATTCGGGAGCTGTGAAATCAATTCAACATACACATTCGTGTAATTTTACAGTGCTTCGCTCTTCGTTGTCAATATTTTAATTCACGATCACATTAATATTAAAAATCGAATAATCTACTCATTTTTCCGTGGCACGTGTTATATTTACATATAATTAATGTACTCTTCCTGCACAAATTTTATCTCTTAATACAGACACTATCGAAACCATATTTCGAGTAAAAACATTATAACCTAAAATTTATTGCACACTCCAAAAACCATTCATTTCTACACTTCAAACATTAATTGGTCCCGGTACATACGACAGACCCATCACAAGATTTCCTAAACATACATCTGGCACTTCAGATCAAACACAGATAACACGACATTATGACAACGTGGTTGCACTTCCACGTATGTCAAACTTACAAAGACCAATGCTTACACCACATTCGAAATCCATGAACCAGCTTAATTACTTTATAAACAAGTACTTATAAATGAAAAAAAAAACAGAACTGTTAAGAGTCGAGTTTACTATATTCCCATTTTTTATTGTTATAGAAACTTATGTGCGCATCTACAAATTATAATTCTACAAGTATATTTGAATTCTACCCAGCACTGCTTATTTAAACTTTCCTTTAATTATTACATACATGCTTCCTTACTTTCTATATCTACTTACTTTCCTTTAATTATTTCATACATTGGCACGCACAAATTCCAGAGCAGTTATGATAATTTAAAAAACAAGAATTAAAACTGAACCGCAAGGTTTACTTCTCACGTTATATCATGTAGTTAAAATGACAAAGAAATGGGATTATGTATCTATATAAAAGAAGGTACATCTGATTGGGGAAATTCAATATACATTTACAGTTATCATTCTAAACGCTGCTGTGACATTACACGCTGATTAACTGGTTTAAAACAGATTGTATAAAGCACGATCATATATGTCTCGTATAAACTTCAATTATTAATGCTTTCTATCTAAGAATATAATGGTTTTCAAGATCACAAGTTACATATTAACTCACCGTGAGAACATTTTCATTGCAATAATCAGGATCTGACCGTGCGTTCCAATTAAAATAGTTCAGCTAGTAGATCTGCTTCGTACACCACATGTAATAGAAAAATATAAAAACTCACAAAGTATCGTATTCATTCCTCACAAAAATTATTATATTTTATAGGCAAAAAATACTTATCTAAATTATCTTTTTCACACAGAATTATTCGGGAGCTGTGAAATCAATTCAACATACACATTCGTGTAATTTTACAGTGCTTCGCTCTTCGTTGTCAATATTTTAATTCACGATCACATTAATATTAAAAATCGAATAATCTACTCATTTTTCCGTGGCACGTGTTATATTTACATATAATTAATGTACTCTTCCTGCACAAATTTTATCTCTTAATACAGACACTGTCGAAACCATATGTCGAGTAAAATCATTATAACCTAAAATTTATTGCACACTCCAAAAACTATACATTTCTACACTTCAAAAATTAATTCGTCAAGGTATATTTGGCAGATCTTTCACAAGAATTCATAAACATAGATTTGACACTTCCATCATTTCCATCTGCCATCGGCCGCATTTCCATCTGCATTCAAAATTACTGTAAGCAATTCTATTTGTGCACGATTCGCGTGTGTGCAGTTTTATCTGTGCCGAATAAAGATGAATCCAATTCTATTTGTGCGCAATCGAGATGTGTCCGATTCTTCTTGTGCGCAATCGAGATGTGTCCGATTCTTCTTGTGCGCAATCGAAATGTGTCCGATTCTACTTGTGCCCAATCATGCTGTGTCCAAAAGATATGTGCGCAATGTGCATGTGGGCAATCGTATTGTGCGCAACTGAAGGCCTCTCATTTTCGGTTAGGTCCGCACATTTGGGGTTAGGTCCGCACAATTGCGGTGAGGTCCGCACATTTGTGGTTAGGTCCGCACATTTGCGGTTAGCTCCGCACATTTTCGGTTAGGTCCGCACATTTGGGGTTAGGTCCGCACAATTGCGGTGAGGTCCGCACATTTGTGGTTAGGTCCGCACATTTGCGGTTAGCTCCGCACATTTGCGGTTAGGTCCGCACATTTGGGGTTAGGACCGCACATTTGCGGTTAGGTCCGCACATTTTCGGTTAGGTCCGCACATTTGCGGTGAGGTACCGCACATTTGCGGTTAGGTCCGCACATTTTCGGTTAGGTCCGCACATTTGCAGTTAGGTCCGCACATTTGCGGTTAGGTCCGCACATTTTCGGTTAGGTCCGCACATTTGCGGTGAGGT
The DNA here is from genome assembly GCA_916610255.1 of Lasioglossum lativentre. Classification (NCBI taxonomy): domain Eukaryota; kingdom Metazoa; phylum Arthropoda; class Insecta; order Hymenoptera; family Halictidae; genus Lasioglossum; species Lasioglossum lativentre. Next base: position 17,830 of record CAKAJI010000822.1, on the reverse strand, counting down.
ACCGCACATTTGCGGTTAGGTCCGCACATTTTCGGTTAGGTCCGCACATTTGCGGTTAGGTCCGCACATTTGCGGTTAGGTCCGCACATTTGCGGTTAGGTCGGCACATTTCCGGTTAGGTCCGCACATTTGCGGTTAGGTCCACACATTTGCGGTGAGGTCCGCACATTTGCTGTTGGGTCCGCACATTTGCGGTTAGGTCTGTACATTTGCGGTTAGGTCTGCATATTTGCGGTTGTTGCGCACACTTGCGATTAGGTCCGCACATTTTCGGTTAGGTCCGCACATTTGGGGTTAGGTCCGCACAATTGCGGTGAGGTCCGCACATTTGTGGTTAGGTCCGCACATTTGCGGTTAGGTCCGCACATTTGCGGTTAGGTCCACACATTTGCGGTGAGGTCCGCACATTTGCGGTTAGGTCCGCATATTTGCGGATAGGTCCGCACATTTGCGGTTAGGTCCGCACATTTGCGGTTAGGTCCGCACATTTGCGGTTAGGACCGCACATTTGCGGTTAGGTCCGCACATTTTCGGTTAGGTCCGCATATTTGCGGTGAGGTACCGCACATTTGCGGTTAGGTCCGCACATTTGCGGTTAGGTCCGCACATTTGCGGTTAGGTCCGCACATTTGCGGTTAGGTCCGCACATTTGCTGTTAGGTCCGCACATTTTCGGTTAGGTCCGCACATTTGCGGTGAGGTACCGCACATTTGCGGTTAGGTCCGCACATTTTCGGTTAGGTCCGCACATTTGCTGTTAGGTCCGCACATTTGCGGTTAGGTCTGTACATTTGCGGTTAGGTCTGCATATTTGCGGTTATTGCGCACACTTGCGATTAGGTCCGCACATTTTCGGTTAGGTCCGCACATTTGGGGTTAGGTCCGCACAATTGCGGTGAGGTCCGCACATTTGTGGTTAGGTCCGCACATCTGCGGTTAGGACCGCACATTTGCGGTTAGGTCCGCACATTTTCGGTTAGGTCCGCATATTTGCGGTGAGGTACCGCACATTTGCGGGTAGGTCCGCACATTTGCGGTTACGTCCGCACATTTGCGGTTAGGTCCGCATATTTGCGGTTAGGTCCACACAATTGCGGTGAGGTCCGCACATTTGTGGTTAGGTCCGCACATTTGCGGTTAGGTCCGCACATTTGCGGATAGGTCCGCACATTTGCGGTTAGGTCCGCACATTTTCGGTTAGGTCCGCACATTTGCGGTTAGGTCCGCACATTTGCGGTGAGGTCCGCACATTTGCTGTTAGGTCCGCACATTTGCGGTTAGGTCCGCACATTTTCGGTTAGGTCCGCACATTTGCGGTTAGGTCCGCACATTTGCGGTTAGGTCCGCACATTTGTGGTTAGGTCCGCATATTTGCGGTTAGGTCTGCACATTTGCTGTTAGGTCCGCACATTTACGGTTAGGTCCGCACATTTGCTGTTAGGTCCGCACATTTGCGGTTAGGTCTGTACATTTGCGGTTAGGTCTGCATATTTGCGGTTGTTGCGCACACTTGCGATTAGGTCCGCACATTTTCGGTTAGGTCCGCACATTTGGGGTTAGGTCCGCACAATTGCGGTGAGGTCCGCACATTTGCGGTTAGGTCCGCATATTTGCGGTTAGGTCCGCACATTTGCTGTTAGGTCCGCACATTTACGGTTAGGTCCGCACATTTGCTGTTAGGTCCGCACATTTGCGGTTAGGTCTGTACATTTGCGGTTAGGTCTGCATATTTGCGGTTGTTGCGCACACTTGCGATTAGGTCCGCACATTTTCGGTTAGGTCCGCACATTTGGGGTTAGGTCCGCACAATTGCGGTGAGGTCCGCACATTTGTGGTTAGGTCCGCACATTTGCGGTTAGCTCCGCACATTTTCGGTTAGGTCCGCACATTTGGGGTTAGGTCCGCACAATTGCGGTGAGGTCCGCACATTTGTGGTTAGGTCCGCACATTTGCGGTTAGCTCCGCACATTTGCGGTTAGGTCCGCACATTTGGGGTTAGGACCGCACATTTGCGGTTAGGTCCGCACATTTTCGGTTAGGTCCGCACATTTGCGGTGAGGTACCGCACATTTGCGGTTAGGTCCGCACATTTTCGGTTAGGTCCGCACATTTGCGGTTAGGTCCGCACATTTGCTGTTAGGTCCGCACATTTTCGGTTAGGTCCGCACATTTGCGGTGAGGTACCGCACATTTGCGGTTAGGTCCGCACATTTTCGGTTAGGTCCGCACATTTGCGGTTAGGTCCGCACATTTGCGGTTAGGTCCGCACATTTGCGGTTAGGTCGGCACATTTCCGGTTAGGTCCGCACATTTGCGGTTAGGTCCACACATTTGCGGTGAGGTCCGCACATTTGCTGTTGGGTCCGCACATTTGCGGTTAGGTCTGTACATTTGCGGTTAGGTCTGCATATTTGCGGTTGTTGCGCACACTTGCGATTAGGTCCGCACATTTTCGGTTAGGTCCGCACATTTGGGGTTAGGTCCGCACAATTGCGGTGAGGTCCGCACATTTGTGGTTAGGTCCGCACATTTGCGGTTAGGTCCGCACATTTGCGGTTAGGTCCACACATTTGCGGTGAGGTCCGCACATTTGCGGTTAGGTCCGCATATTTGCGGATAGGTCCGCACATTTGCGGTTAGGTCCGCACATTTGCGGTTAGGTCCGCACATTTGCGGTTAGGACCGCACATTTGCGGTTAGGTCCGCACATTTTCGGTTAGGTCCGCATATTTGCGGTGAGGTACCGCACATTTGCGGTTAGGTCCGCACATTTGCGGTTACGTCCGCACATTTGCGGTTAGGTCCGCATATTTGCGGTTAGGTCCGCACATTTGCTGTTAGGTCCGCACATTTTCGGTTAGGTCCGCACATTTACGGTGAGGTACCGCACATTTGCGGTTAGGTCCGCACATTTGCGGTTAGGTCCGCACATTTGCTGTTAGGTCCGCACATTTGCGGTTAGGTCTGTACATTTGCGGTTAGGTCTGCATATTTGCGGTTGTTGCGCACACTTGCGATTAGGTCCGCACATTTTCGGTTAGGTCCGCACATTTGGGGTTAGGTCCGCACAATTGCGGTGAGGTCCGCACATTTGTGGTTAGGTCCGCACATCTGCGGTTAGGACCGCACATTTGCGGTTAGGTCCGCACATTTTCGGTTAGGTCCGCATATTTGCGGTGAGGTACCGCACATTTGCGGGTAGGTCCGCACATTTGCGGTTACGTCCGCACATTTGCGGTTAGGTCCGCATATTTGCGGTTAGGTCCACACAATTGCGGTGAGGTCCGCACATTTGTGGTTAGGTCCGCACATTTGCGGTTAGGTCCGCATATTTGCGGATAGGTCCGCACATTTGCGGTTAGGTCCGCACATTTTCGGTTAGGTCCGCACATTTGCGGTTAGGTCCGCACATTTGCGGTGAGGTCCGCACATTTGCTGTTAGGTCCGCACATTTGCGGTTAGGTCCGCACATTTTCGGTTAGGTCCGCACATTTGCGGTTAGGTCCGCACATTTGCGGTTAGGTCCGCACATTTGTGGTTAGGTCCGCATATTTGCGGTTAGGTCTGCACATTTGCTGTTAGGTCCGCACATTTACGGTTAGGTCCGCACATTTGCTGTTAGGTCCGCACATTTGCGGTTAGGTCTGTACATTTGCGGTTAGGTCTGCATATTTGCGGTTGTTGCGCACACTTGCGATTAGGTCCGCACATTTTCGGTTAGGTCCGCACATTTGGGGTTAGGTCCGCACAATTGCGGTGAGGTCCGCACATTTGTGGTTAGGTCCGCACATTTGCGGTTAGCTCCGCACATTTGCGGTTAGGACCGCACATTTGCGGTTAGGTCCGCACATTTGGGGTTAGGACCGCACATTTGCGGTTAGGTCCGCACATTTTCGGTTAGGTCCGCACATTTGCGGTGAGGTACCGCACATTTGCGGTTAGGTCCGCACATTTTCGGTTAGGTCCGCACATTTGCAGTTAGGTCCGCACATTTGCTGTTAGGTCCGCACATTTTCGGTTAGGTCCGCACATTTGCGGTGAGGTACCGCACATTTGCGGTTAGGTCCGCACATTTTCGGTTAGGTCCGCACATTTGCGGTTAGGTCCGCACATTTGCGGTTAGGTCCGCACATTTGCGGTTAGGTCGGCACATTTGCTGTTAGGTCCGCATATTTGCGGATAGGTCCGCACATTTGCGGTTAGGTCCGCACATTTGCGGTTAGGTCCGCACATCTGCGGTTAGGACCGCACATTTGCGGTTAGGTCCGCACATTTTCGGTTAGGTCCGCATATTTGCGGTGAGGTACCGCACATTTGCGGTTAGGTCCGCACATTTGCGGTTACGTCCGCACATTTGCGGTTAGGTCCGCATATTTGCGGTTAGGTCGGCACATTTGCTGTTAGGTCCGCACATTTTCGGTTAGGTCCGCACATTTATGGTGAGGTACCGCACATTTGCGATTAGGTCCGCACATTTTCGGTTAGGTCCGCACATTTGGGGTTAGGTCCGCACAATTGCGGTGAGGTCCGCACATTTGTGGTTAGGTCCGCACATCTGCGGTTAGGACCGCACATTTGCGGTTAGGTCCGCACATTTTCGGTTAGGTCCGCATATTTGCGGTGAGGTACCGCACATTTGCGGGTAGGTCCGCACATTTGCGGTTACGTCCGCACATTTGCGGTTAGGTCCGCATATTTGCGGTTAGGTCCACACATTTGCGGTGAGGTCCGCACATTTGCGGTTAGGTCCGCATATTTGCGGATAGGTCCGCACATTTGCGGTTAGGTCCGCACATTTGCGGTTAGGTCCGCACATCTGCGGTTAGGACCGCACATTTGCGGTTAGGTCCGCACATTTTCGGTTAGGTCCGCATATTTGCGGTGAGGTACCGCACATTTGCGGTTAGGTCCGCACATTTTCGGTTAGGTCTGCACATTTGCGGTTAGGTCCGCACATTTGCGGTGAGGTCCGCACATTTGCTGTTGGGTCCGCACATTTGCGGTTAGGTCCGCACATTTTCGGTTAGGTCCGCACATTTGCGGTTAGGTCCGCACATTTGCGGTTAGGTCCGCACATTTGCGGTTAGGTCCGCATATTTGCGGTTAGGTCCGCACATTTGCTGTTAGGTCCGCACATTTACGGTTAGGTCCGCACATTTGCTGTTAGGTCCGCACATTTGCGGTTAGGTCTGTACATTTGCGGTTAGGTCTGCATATTTGCGGTTGTTGCGCACACTTGCGATTAGGTCCGCACATTTTCGGTTAGGTCCGCACATTTGGGGTTAGGTCCGCACAATTGCGGTGAGGTCCGCACATTTGTGGTTAGGTCCGCACATTTGCGGTTAGCTCCGCACATTTTCGGTTAGGTCCGCACATTTGGGGTTAGGTCCGCACATTTGCGGTGAGGTCCGCACATTTGTGGTTAGGTCCGCACATTTGCGGTTAGGTCCGCACATTTGCGGTTAGGTCGGCACATTTCCGGTTAGGTCCGCACATTTGCGGTTAGGTCCACACATTTGCGGTGAGGTCCGCACATTTGCGGTTAGGTCCGCATATTTGCGGATAGGTCCGCACATTTGCGGTTAGGTCCGCACATTTGCGGTTAGGTCCGCACATCTGCGGTTAGGACCGCACATTTGCGGTTAGGTCCGCACATTTTCGGTTAGGTCCGCATATTTGCGGTGAGGTACCGCACATTTGCGGTTAGGTCCGCACATTTTCGGTTAGGTCCGCACATTTGCGGTTAGGTCCGCACATTTGCGGTGAGGTCCGCACATTTGCTGTTGGGTCCGCACATTTGCGGTTAGGTCCGCACATTTTCGGTTAGGTCCGCACATTTGCGGTTAGGTCCGCACATTTGCGGTTAGGTCCGCATATTTGCGGTTAGGTCCGCACATTTGCTGTTAGGTCCGCACATTTACGGTTAGGTCCGCACATTTGCTGTTAGGTCCGCACATTTGCGGTTAGGTCTGTACATTTGCGGTTAGGTCTGCATATTTGCGGTTGTTGCGCACACTTGCGATTACGTCCGCACATTTTCGGTTAGGTCCGCACATTTGGGGTTAGGTCCGCACAATTGCGGTGAGGTCCGCACATTTGTGGTTAGGTCCGCACATTTGCGGTTAGCTCCGCACATTTGCGGTTAGGACCGCACATTTGCGGTTAGGTCCGCACATTTGGGGTTAGGACCGCACATTTGCGGTTAGGTCCGCACATTTTCGGTTAGGTCCGCACATTTGCGGTGAGGTACCGCACATTTGCGGTTAGGTCCGCACATATTCGGTTAGGTCCGCACATTTGCAGTTAGGTCCGCACATTTGCTGTTAGGTCCGCACATTTTCGGTTAGGTCCGCACATTTGCGGTGAGGTACCGCACATTTGCGGTTAGGTCCGCACATTTTCGGTTAGGTCCGCACATTTGCGGTTAGGTCCGCACATTTGCGGTGAGGTCCGCACATTTGCTGTTGGGTCCGCACATTTGCGGTTAGGTCCGCACATTTGCGGTTAGGTCCGCACATTTGCGGTTAGGTCCGCACATTTGCGGTTAGGTCCGCATATTTGCGGTTAGGTCCGCACATTTGCTGTTAGGTCCGCACATTTACGGTTAGGTCCGCACATTTGCTGTTAGGTCCGCACATTTGCGGTTAGGTCTGTACATTTGCGGTTAGGTCTGCATATTTGCGGTTATTGCGCACACTTGCGATTAGGTCCGCACATTTTCGGTTAGGTCCGCACATTTGGGGTTAGGTCCGCACATTTGCAGTGAGGTCCGCACATTTGGGGTTAGGTCCGCACATTTGCGGTTAGCTCCGCACATTTGCGGTTAGGACCGCACATTTGCGGTTAGGTCCGCACATTTGGGGTTAGGACCGCACATTTGCGGTTAGGTCCGCACATTTTCGGTTAGGTCCGCACATTTGCGGTGAGGTACCGCACATTTGCGGTTAGGTCCGCACATTTGCTGTTAGGTCCGCACATTTGCAGTTAGGTCCGCACATTTGCTGTTAGGTCCGCACATTTGCGGTTAGGTCTGTACATTTGCGGTTAGGTCTGCATATTTGCGGTTATTACGCACACTTGCGATTAGGTCCGCACATTTTCGGTTAGGTCCGCACATTTGGGGTTAGGTCCGCACATTTGCGGTGAGGTCCGCACATTTGGGGTTAGGTCCGCACATTTGCGGTTAGCTCCGCACATTTGCGGTTAGGACCGCACATTTGCGGTTAGGTCCGCACATTTGGGGTTAGGACCGCACATTTGCGGTTAGGTCCGCACATTTTCGGTTAGGTCCGCACATTTGCGGTGAGGTACCGCACATTTGCGGTGAGGTCCGCACATTTGCGGTTAGGTCCGCACATTTCCGGTTAGGTCCGCACATTTGCGGTTAGGTCCACACATTTGCGGTGAGGTCCGCACATTTGCGGTTAGGTCCGCACATTTGCGGTTAGGTCCGCACATTTGCGGATAGGTCCGCACATTTGCGGTTAGGTCCGCACATTTGCGGTTAGGACCGCACATTTTCGGTTAGGTCCGCACATTTGGGGTTAGGTCCGCGCAATTGCGCTGAGGTCCGCACATTTGTGGTTAGGTCCGCACATTTGCGGTTAGCTCCGCACATTTGCGGTTAGGTCCGCACATTTGCGGTTAGGTCCGCACATTTGGGGTTAGGACCGCACATTTGCGGTTAGGTCCGCACATTTTCGGTTAGGTCCGCACATTTGCGGTGAGGTACCGCACATTTGCGGTTAGGTCCGCACATTTTCGGTTAGGTCCGCACATTTGCAGTTAGGTCCGCACATTTGCTGTTAGGTCCGCACATTTGCGGTTAGGTCTGTACATTTGCGGTTAGGTCTGCATATTTGCGGTTATTACGCACACTTGCGATTAGGTCCGCACATTTTCGGTTAGGTCCGCACATTTGGGGTTAGGTCCGCACATTTGCGGTGAGGTCCGCACATTTGGGGTTAGGTCCGCACATTTGCGGTTAGGTCCGCACATTTGCGGTTAGGACCGCACATTTGCGGTTAGGTCCGCACATTTGGGGTTAGGACCGCACATTTGCGGTTAGGTCCGCACATTTTCGGTTAGGTCCGCACATTTGCGGTGAGGTACCGCACATTTGCGGTGAGGTCCGCACATTTGCGGTTAGGTCCGCACATTTCCGGTTAGGTCCGCACATTTGCGGTTAGGTCCACACATTTGCGGTGAGGTCCGCACATTTGCGGTTAGGTCCGCACATTTGCGGTTAGGTCCGCACATTTGCGGATAGGTCCGCACATTTGCGGTTAGGTCCGCACATTTGCGGTTAGGACCGCACATTTTCGGTTAGGTCCGCACATTTGCGGTGAGGTCCGCACATTTGTGGTTAGGTCCGCACATTTGCGGTTAGGTCCGCACATTTGCGGTTAGGACCGCACATTTGCGGTTAGGTCCGCACATTTTCGGTTAGGACCGCACATTTGCGGTTAGGTCCGCACATTTTCGGTTAGGTCCGCACATTTGCGGTGAGGTACCGCACATTTGCGGTTAGGTCCGCACATTTTCGGTGAGGTCCGTACATTTGCGGTTAGGTCCGCACATTTGCGGTTAGGTCCGCACATTTACGGTTAGGTCCGCACATTTGCTGTTAGGTCCGCACATTTGCGGTTAGGTCTGTACATTTGCGGTTAGGTCTGCATATTTGCGGTTATTGCGCACACTTGCGATTAGGTCCGCACATTTTCGGTTAGGTCCGCACATTTGGGGTTAGGTCCGCACATTTGCAGTGAGGTCCGCACATTTGGGGTTAGGTCCGCACATTTGCGGTTAGGTCCGCGCAATTGCGGTGAGGTCCGCACATTTGTGGTTAGGTCCGCACATTTGCGGTTAGCTCCGCACATTTGCGGTTAGGACCGCACATTTGCGGTTAGGTCCGCACATTTGGGGTTAGGACCGCACATTTGCGGTTAGGTCCGCACATTTTCGGTTAGGTCCGCACATTTGGGGTTAGGTCCGCACAATTGCGGTGAGGTCCGCACATTTGCGGTTAGGTCTGCATATTTGCGGTTATTGCGCACACTTGCGATTAGGTCCGCACATTTTCGGTTAGGTCCGCACATTTGGGGTTAGGTCCGCACATTTGCAGTGAGGTCCGCACATTTTCGGTTAGGTCCGCACATTTGGGGTTAGGTCCGCGCAATTGCGGTGAGGTCCGCACATTTGCGGTTAGGTCCGCACATTTGCGGTTAGCTCCGCACATTTGCGGTTAGGACCGCACATTTGCGGTTAGGTCCGCACATTTGGGGTTAGGACCGCACATTTGCGGTTAGGTCCGCACATTTTCGGTTAGGTCCGCACATTTGCGGTTAGGTCCGCACATTTGCGGTTAGGTCCGCACATTTGCGGATAGGTCCGCACATTTGCGGTTAGGTCCGCACATTTGCGGTTAGGACCGCACATTTTCGGTTAGGTCCGCACATTTGGGGTTAGGTCCGCGCAATTGCGGTGAGGTCCGCACATTTGTGGTTAGGTCCGCACATTTGCGGTTAGCTCCGCACATTTGCGGTTAGGACCGCACATTTGCGGTTAGGTCCGCACATTTGGGGTTAGGACCGCACATTTGCGGTTAGGTCCGCACATTTTCGGTTAGGTCCACACATTTGCGGTGAGGTACCGCACATTTGCGGTTAGGTCCGCACATTTTCGGTGAGGTCCGCATATTTGCGGTTAGGTCCGCACATTTGCTGTTAGGTCCGCACATTTACGGTTAGGTCCGCACATTTGCTGTTAGGTCCGCACATTTGCGGTTAGGTCTGTACATTTGCGGTTAGGTCTGCATATTTGCGGTTATTGCGCACACTTGCGATTAGGTCCGCACATTTGGGGTTAGGTCCGCACATTTGCAGTGAGGTCCGCACATTTTCGGTTAGGTCCGCACATTTGGGGTTAGGTCCGCGCAATTGCGGTGAGGTCCGCACATTTGTGGTTAGGTCCGCACATTTGCGGTTAGCTCCGCACATTTGCGGTTAGGACCGCACATTTGCGGTTAGGTCCGCACATTTGGGGTTAGGACCGCACATTTGCGGTTAGGTCCGCACATTTTCGGTTAGGTCCGCACATTTGGGGTTAGGTCCGCACAATTGCGGTGAGGTCCGCACATTTGTGGTTAGGTCCGCACATTTGCGGTTAGCTCCGCACATTTTCGGTTAGGTCCGCACATTTGGGGTTAGGTCCGCACAATTGCGGTGAGGTCCGCACATTTGTGGTTAGGTCCGCACATTTGCGGTTAGGTCCGCACATTTGCGGTTAGGTCGGCACATTTCCGGTTAGGTCCGCACATTTGCGGTTAGGTCCACACATTTGCGGTGAGGTCCGCACATTTGCGGTTAGGTCCGCATATTTGCGGATAGGTCCGCACATTTGCGGATAGGTCCGCACATTTGCGGTTAGGTCCGCACATCTGCGGTTAGGACCGCACATTTGCGGTTAGGTCCGCACATTTTCGGTTAGGTCCGCATATTTGCGGTGAGGTACCGCACATTTGCGGTTAGGTCCGCACATTTTCGGTTAGGTCCGCACATTTGCGGTTAGGTCCGCACATTTGCGGTGAGGTCCGCACATTTGCTGTTAGGTCCGCACATTTGCGGTTAGGTCCGCACATTTTCGGTTAGGTCCGCACATTTGCGGTTAGGTCCGCACATTTGCGGTTAGGTCCGCATATTTGCGGTTAGGTCCGCACATTTGCTGTTAGGTCCGCACATTTACGGTTAGGTCCGCACATTTGCTGTTAGGTCCGCACATTTGCGGTTAGGTCTGTACATTTGCGGTTAGGTCTGCATATTTGCGGTTGTTGCGCACACTTGCGATTAGGTCCGCACATTTTCGGTTAGGTCCGCACATTTGGGGTTAGGTCCGCACAATTGCGGTGAGGTCCGCACATTTGTGGTTAGGTCCGCACATTTGCGGTTAGCTCCGCACATTTGCGGTTAGGTCCGCACATTTGCGGTTAGGTCCGCACATTTGCGGTTAGGACCGCACATTTGCGGTTAGGTCCGCACATTTTCGGTTAGGTCCGCACATTTGCGGTGAGGTACCGCACATTTGCGGTTAGGTCCGCACATATTCGGTTAGGTCCGCACATTTGCGGTTAGGTCCGCACATTTGCTGTTAGGTCCGCACATTTTCGGTTAGGTCCGCACATTTGCGGTGAGGTACCGCACATTTGCGGTTAGGTCCGCACATTTTCGGTTAGGTCCGCACATTTGCGGTTAGGTCCGCACATTTGCGGTGAGGTCCGCACATTTGCTGTTAGGTCCGCACATTTGCGGTTAGGTCCGCACATTTTCGGTTAGGTCCGCACATTTGCGGTTAGGTCCGCACATTTGCGGTTAGGTCCGCACATTTGCGGTTAGGTCCGCACATTTGCGGTTAGGTCCGCATATTTGCGGTTAGGTCCGCACATTTGCTGTTAGGTCCGCACATTTACGGTTAGGTCCGCACATTTGCTGTTAGGTCCGCACATTTGCGGTTAGGTCTGCACATTTGCGGTTAGGTCTGCATATTTGCGGTTGTTGCGCACACTTGCGATTAGGTCCGCACATTTTCGGTTAGGTCCGCACATTTGGGGTTAGGTCCGCACAATTGCGGTGAGGTCCGCACATTTGCGGTTAGGTCGGCACATTTGCGGTTAGGTCCGCACATTTGCGGTTAGGTCCGCACATTTGCGGTTAGGTCCGCACATTTTCGGTTAGGACCGCACATTTGCGGTTAGGTCCGCACATTTTCGGTTAGGTCCGCACATTTGCGGTGAGGTACCGCACATTTGCGGTTAGGTCCGCACATTTGCTGTTAGGTCCGCACATTTGCAGTTAGGTCCGCACATTTGCTGTTAGGTCCGCACATTTGCGGTTAGGTCTGTACATTTGCGGTTAGGTCTGCATATTTGCGGTTATTACGCACACTTGCGATTAGGTCCGCACATTTTCGGTTAGGTCCGCACATTTGGGGTTAGGTCCGCACATTTGCGGTGAGGTCCGCACATTTGGGGTTAGGTCCGCACATTTGCGGTTAGCTCCGCACATTTGCGGTTAGGACCGCACATTTGCGGTTAGGTCCGCACATTTGGGGTTCGGTCTGCACATTTGCGGTTAGGTCCGCACATTTTCGGTTAGGTCCGCATATTTGCGGTGAGGTACCGCACATTTGCGGTGAGGTCCGCACATTTGCGGTTAGGTCCGCACATTTCCGGTTAGGTCCGCACATTTGCGGTTAGGTCCACACATTTGCGGTGAGGTCCGCACATTTGCGGTTAGGTCCGCACATTTGCGGTTAGGTCCGCACATTTGCGGATAGGTCCGCACATTTGCGGTTAGGTCCGCACATTTGCGGTTAGGACCGCACATTTTCGGTTAGGTCCGCACATTTGGGGTTAGGTCCGCGCAATTGCGGTGAGGTCCGCACATTTGTGGTTAGGTCCGCACATTTGCGGTTAGCTCCGCACATTTGCGGTTAGGACCGCACATTTGCTGTTAGGTCCGCACATTTGGGGTTAGGACCGCACATTTGCGGTTAGGTCCGCACATTTTCGGTTAGGTCCGCACATTTGCGGTGAGGTACCGCACATTTGCGGTTAGGTCCGCACATTTTCTGTTAGGTCCGCACATTTGCAGTTAGGTCCGCACATTTGCTGTTAGGTCCGCACATTTGCGGTTAGGTCTGTACATTTGCGGTTAGGTCTGCATATTTGCGGTTATTACGCACACTTGCGATTAGGTCCGCACATTTTCGGTTAGGTCCGCACATTTGGGGTTAGGTCCGCACATTTGCGGTGAGGTCCGCACATTTGGGGTTAGGTCCGCACATTTGCGGTTAGGTCCGCACATTTGCGGTTAGGACCGCACATTTGCGGTTAGGTCCGCACATTTGGGGTTAGGACCGCACATTTGCGGTTAGGTCCGCACATTTTCGGTTAGGTCCGCACATTTGCGGTGAGGTACCGCACATTTGCGGTGAGGTCCGCACATTTGCGGTTAGGTCCGCACATTTCCGGTTAGGTCCGCACATTTGCGGTTAGGTCCACACATTTGCGGTGAGGTCCGCACATTTGCGGTTAGGTCCGCACATTTGCGGTTAGGTCCGCACATTTGCGGATAGGTCCGCACATTTGCGGTTAGGTCCGCACATTTGCGGTTAGGACCGCACATTTTCGGTTAGGTCCGCACATTTGGGGTTAGGTCCGCGCAATTGCGGTGAGGTCCGCACATTTGTGGTTAGGTCCGCACATTTGCGGTTAGGTCCGCACATTTGCGGTTAGGTCCGCACATTTGCGGTTAGGTCCGCACATTTTCGGTTAGGACCGCACATTTGCGGTTAGGTCCGCACATTTTCGGTTAGGTCCGCACATTTGCGGTGAGGTACCGCACATTTGCGGTTAGGTCCGCACATTTTCGGTGAGGTCCGTACATTTGCGGTTAGGTCCGCACATTTGCTGTTAGGTCCGCACATTTACGGTTAGGTCCGCACATTTGCTGTTAGGTCCGCACATTTGCGGTTAGGTCTGTACATTTGCGGTTAGGTCTGCATATTTGCGGTTATTGCGCACACTTGCGATTAGGTCCGCACATTTTCGGTTAGGTCCGCACATTTGGGGTTAGGTCCGCACATTTGCAGTGAGGTCCGCACATTTGGGGTTAGGTCCGCACATTTGGGGTTAGGTCCGCGCAATTGCGGTGAGGTCCGCACATTTGTGGTTAGGTCCGCACATTTGCGGTTAGCTCCGCACATTTGCGGTTAGGACCGCACATTTGCGGTTAGGTCCGCACATTTTCGGTTAGGACCGCACATTTGCGGTTAGGTCCGCACATTTTCGGTTAGGTCCGCACATTTGCGGTGAGGTACCGCACATTTGCGGTTAGGTCCGCACATTTTCGGTTAGGTCCGCACATTTGCGGTTAGGTCCGCACATTTGCGGTGAGGTCCGCACATTTGCTGTTAGGTCCGCACATTTGCGGTTAGGTCCGCACATTTTCGGTTAGGTCCGCACATTTGCGGTTAGGTCCGCACATTTGCGGTTAGGTCCGCACATTTGCGGTGAGGTACCGCACATTTGCGGTTAGGTCCGCACATTTGCGGTTAGGTCCGCACATTTGCAGTTAGGTCCGCACATTTGCTGTTAGGTCCGCACATTTTCGGTTAAGTCCGCACATTTGCGGTGAGGTACCGCACATTTGCGGTTAGGTCCGCACATTTTCGGTTAGGTCCGCACATTTGCGGTTAGGTCCGCACATTTGCGGTGAGGTCCGCACATTTGCTGTTAGGTCCGCACATTTGCGGTTAGGTCCGCACATTTTCGGTTAGGTCCGCACATTTGCGGTTAGGTCCGCACATTTGCGGTTAGGTCCGCACATTTGCGGTTAGGTCCGCACATTTGCGGTTAGGTCCGCATATTTGCGGTTAGGTCCGCACATTTGCTGTTAGGTCCGCACATTTACGGTTAGGTCCGCACATTTGCTGTTAGGTCCGCACATTTGCGGTTAGGTCTGTACATTTGCGGTTAGGTCTGCATATTTGCGGTTGTTGCGCACACTTGCGATTAGGTCCGCACATTTTCGGTTAGGTCCGCACATTTGGGGTTAGGTCCGCACAATTGCGGTGAGGTCCGCACATTTGTGGTTAGGTCCGCACATTTGCGGTTAGCTCCGCACATTTGCGGTTAGGTCCGCACATTTGCGGTTAGGTCCGCACATTTTCGGTTAGGACCGCACATTTGCGGTTAGGTCCGCACATTTTCGGTTAGGTCCGCACATTTGCGGTGAGGTACCGCACATTTGCGGTTAGGTCCGCACATTTTCGGTTAGGTCCGCACATTTGCAGTTAGGTCCGCACATTTGCTGTTAGGTCCGCACATTTGCGGTTAGGTCTGTACATTTGCGGTTAGGTCTGCATATTTGCGGTTATTGCGCACACTTGCGATTAGGTCCGCACATTTTCGGTTAGGTCCGCACATTTGGGGTTAGGTCCGCACATTTGCGGTGAGGTCCGCACATTTGGGGTTAGGTCCGCACATTTGCGGTTAGCTCCGCACATTTGCGGTTAGGACCGCACATTTGCGGTTAGGTCCGCACATTTGGGGTTAGGACCGCACATTTGCGGTTAGGTCCGCACATTTTCGGTTAGGTCCGCACATTTGCGGTGAGGTACCGCACATTTGCGGTGAGGTCCGCACATTTGCGGTTAGGTCCGCACATTTCCGGTTAGGTCCGCACATTTGCGGTTAGGTCCACACATTTGCGGTGAGGTCCGCACATTTGCGGTTAGGTCCGCACATTTGCGGTTAGGTCCGCACATTTGCGGATAGGTCCGCACATTTGCGGTTAGGTCCGCACATTTGCGGTTAGGACCGCACATTTTCGGTTAGGTCCGCACATTTGGGGTTAGGTCCGCGCAATTGCGGTGAGGTCCGCACATTTGTGGTTAGGTCCGCACATTTGCGGTTAGCTCCGCACATTTGCGGTTAGGACCGCACATTTGCGGTTTAGGTCCGCAACATTTGGGGTTAGGACCGCACATTTGCGGTTAGGTCCGCACATTTTCGGTTAGGTCCGCACCATTTGCGGTGAGGTACCGCACATTTGCGGTTAGGTCCGCACATTTTCTGTTAGGTCCGCACATTTGCAGTTAGGTCCGCACATTTGCTGTTAGGTCCGCACATTTGCTGTTAGGTCCGCACATTTGCGGTTAGGTCTGTACATTTGCGGTTAGGTCTGCATATTTGCGGTTATTACGCACACTTGCGATTAGGTCCGCACATTTTCGGTTAGGTCCGCACATTTGGGGTTAGGTCCGCACATTTGCGGTGAGGTCCGCACATTTGGGGTTAGGTCCGCACATTTGCGGTTAGCTCCGCACATTTGCGGTTAGGACCGCACATTTGCGGTTAGGTCCGCACATTTGGGGTTAGGACCGCACATTTGCGGTTAGGTCCGCACATTTTCGGTTAGGTCCGCACATTTGCGGTGAGGTACCGCACATTTGCGGTGAGGTCCGCACATTTGCGGTTAGGTCCGCACATTTCCGGTTAGGTCCGCACATTTGCGGTTAGGTCCACACATTTGCGGTGAGGTCCGCACATTTGCGGTTAGGTCCGCACATTTGCGGTTAGGTCCGCACATTTGCGGATAGGTCCGCACATTTGCGGTTAGGTCCGCACATTTGCGGTTAGGACCGCACATTTTCGGTTAGGTCCGCACATTTGGGGTTAGGTCCGCGCAATTGCGGTGAGGTCCGCACATTTGTGGTTAGGTCCGCACATTTGCGGTTAGCTCCGCACATTTGCGGTTAGGACCGCACATTTGCGGTTAGGTCCGCACATTTTCGGTTAGGACCGCACATTTGCGGTTAGGTCCGCACATTTTCGGTTAGGTCCGCACATTTGCGGTTAGGTCCACACATTTGCGGTGAGGTCCGCACATTTGCGGTTAGGTCCGCACATTTGCGGTTAGGTCCGCACATTTGCGGATAGGTCCGCACATTTGCGGTTAGGTCCGCACATTTGGGGTTAGGACCGCACATTTGCGGTTAGGTCCGCACATTTTCGGTTAGGTCCGCACATTTGCGGTGAGGTACCGCACATTTGCGGTGAGGTCCGCACATTTGCGGTTAGGTCCGCACATTTCCGGTTAGGTCCGCACATTTGCGGTTAGGTCCACACATTTGCGGTGAGGTCCGCACATTTGCGGTTAGGTCCGCACATTTGCGGTTAGGTCCGCACATTTGCGGATAGGTCCGCACATTTGCGGTTAGGTCCGCACATTTGCGGTTAGGACCGCACATTTTCGGTTAGGTCCGCACATTTGCGGTGAGGTCCGCACATTTGTGGTTAGGTCCGCACATTTGCGGTTAGCTCCGCACATTTGCGGTTAGGACCGCACATTTGCGGTTAGGTCCGCACATTTTCGGTTAGGACCGCACATTTGCGGTTAGGTCCGCACATTTTCGGTTAGGTCCGCACATTTGCGGTGAGGTACCGCACATTTGCGGTTAGGTCCGCACATTTTCTGTTAGGTCCGCACATTTGCAGTTAGGTCCGCACATTTGCTGTTAGGTCCGCACATTTGCGGTTAGGTCTGTACATTTGCGGTTAGGTCTGCATATTTGCGGTTATTACGCACACTTGCGATTAGGTCCGCACATTTTCGGTTAGGTCCGCACATTTGGGGTTAGGTCCGCACATTTGCGGTGAGGTCCGCACATTTGCGGTTAGGTCCGCACATTTTCGGTTAGGTCCGCACATTTGCGGTTAGGACCGCACATTTGCGGTGAGGTCCGCACATTTTCGGTTAGGTCCGCACATTTGGGGTTAGGTCCGCGCAATTGCGGTGAGGTCCGCACATTTGTGGTTAGGTCCGCACATTTGCGGTTAGCTCCGCACATTTGCGGTTAGGACCGCACATTTGCGGTTAGGTCCGCACATTTTCGGTTAGGACCGCACATTTGCGGTTAGGTCCGCACATTTTCGGTTAGGTCCGCACATTTGCGGTGAGGTACCGCACATTTGCGGTTAGGTCCGCACATTTTCGGTGAGGTCCGCACATTTGCGGTTAGGTCCGCACATTTGCTGTTAGGTCCGCACATTTACGGTTAGGTCCGCACATTTGCTGTTAGGTCCGCACATTTGCGGTTAGGTCTGTACATTTGCGGTTATTGCGCACACTTGCGATTAGGTCCGCACATTTTCGGTTAGGTCCGCACATTTGGGGTTAGGTCCGCACATTTGCAGTGAGGTCCGCACATTTTCGGTTAGGTCCGCACATTTGGGGTTAGGTCCGCGCAATTGCGGTGAGGTCCGCACATTT